>MU882560.1:0-44997 GCA_036418205.1 Ostertagia ostertagi
GAACACTTTATTTGAAGGCATCGTTCCGGAAAATCCTGGCATCCTCTTCCATCAGTTGAATATGTCAGTTGTGATCACTTGAGATTGTAATCATTTGAGATAGCATACAAATGCAAGAAGACTCAGTTTTCAAAAAAAAAGCAATTCTACGGAATCACACTGAGGATGGTCGCGGGCAGGCCGGGCGGAGACAAGGGAACGCATGGAAAGAAGTGCGCCTTGGAACGGTCACGTATCAGGCGACGCATTGAAAGAATCGGTTGAAGCGTTCGAATTGGAGAATAGAGACAAAACGATCGATAGAATAGGAAGCAGTGAAAGTGAGAGATGTTACTGCAATAAGTCCTAAGAATGAAGTCAGTTCCTAGTGATGGCTCTTTGATAATCACGAAGACTCTTTCTCGTCGTCAACATTTGTGACAGTTATATGGCGGAAATATGATAGTTCTCCGGGTTCTTCAAACTGTTTACAAAAATTAAGCGCAATTTTTTTGCTCGCGCCTTATCGTGGATGATGAGTCTCAAGCCGGCGATTCATGGGGGAGTAGAATCATGATTCTTCCGTGGACTAGTTCTTTATGGCCGAATAATTTTTACGCATATTAGTTATTTCATTACAGTACCTCTGGAGGACGACACTTCTTCCTCTCGCCACGTCAAAAATTTCCTACTCCTCCCCCTCCTTTTCCCTCACTCTTATAGCACGCACTTTCCGATTTAACCAGTTCTGAATTGAAACGCGATATCTAGCGCTGAACTGTCAGTTATTGGCTTCGTTGTCAAGAAATGTTTTTAACTGAGACAGCTTTTCTAAGCTTCTTTAACGATGGCCATGAGGCGTGCTAAATAGTGCGTGTCGCTAATTAAGCTTATTTTCACTTTTCCCTGAACGGTAACAATCATTTTCGTGAACGTCTGAGTATTTGAGGAGGCCGTAATGTAAGTAAGTATGTTAGAGCTTTTCTTTTGAATTGTCGTTGTCTCTTTCCGTTGAATCCATTCAGCTCAGGGAAAATAGGCATGTTTTGTTCACCGTGTATGCGTGGTTGCTGGGAACGTCTGCCCGGAAGGATGTCCTGCCAATGGCTCAGTGCCAGACACCGCTGCAGTAATCAGTGTCTCTTGCTTGTTTCTTTCCGTTCATTTCCTTTTCTGATCGGACACATGCGGCGCTGACGACGCTTGATAGAGCAGAAGATCGAATTCATCCTTTGGACCAGGCATGTGGACTCCCACGCTAAAACCACCCATGACAAGTACTGCACTCGAGCTCCAGCGGGATCAACACTGCACTTATAGAGATTACGGGTGCTTTATTCTTGATGTATTGAGCATGGGTAAGGCGACTATACAGGTTCTGGGTAGAGAAGATATCTGTACCCAAGCTCTGAACTGATGCGTACCCTGCACTAGGTCAACCCTTAGCGTCATGAATGAGCGCCATTTTTGGTGTACGAAAAAGGCGAAATTTCTCCAAACTGCCCTATGTATACCGTAAACTTCCGTGTTGTGCTAACAATGGCGATACCAATTTCATTTCTGGTACATCGCCGTTATCATTCCGCCTACTTGCCGGCGGTGGGCGTGTCTGAGGAAAGACCAAGATTTCAATGCATCATGATCTCATTCTTGAGCTTGCCTTCCTCCTCGAAGGCGCCAACCATCGTCTACTTAAACGCTCTTCTCCACTCCCAACTTCTCAGCTTTCTCTCCCATCATAGTAACTGTAATGTTTGTTCTGCAAGTGGCGCGCTTACCACGCGAGCGGTCCGGGGATCAAATCCTGGGTCGTGAGTCGCCCGGGCCAACCAAGCCTTCCATCCCTCCGGGGTCGGTTAATTGGTACCAGACTTGTCTGGGAGGATAAAAACACTGACTTGTACATCGGCTGGCCCCCGCAAGTCATTGTATAGGCCACATCGCATTCAAACGCCACTACGAATGTACAAATGGAAGTAGAATGCGTGCCGCATCGGATTGATCAAAGCCGGATGCTTTATGCTAAATGTTCAACTATTTTATCCGCCGCGAATTCATCTTTAATTTTTTTTGAAGTGGGAGAACTCGATCCTGGACTTCATCAGATCGTGCGGAGCGGCATCACCTCTCGCTGCTGATCCTCCGAACCAGGGTCAACCCCCCCCCCCGCTCGACGGTAATTTTTTGGGGTAAAAATTGGTTGAAAGGGGGGGGGGTCGTAGGAAACTTTTCCTGAAGGAGGGGGGTCGTAAAAACTTTTCGAAAAGTAGCAACGATAGGACCGACCCTGCTCCGAACCTTGTACAGGTATCCCGCTACTAATTTCAGAATTCGCTACAACCAAATCAGTCCGGGGCACTATTTACCCTTTACCGTCCCACTCCTCGAAAACTGAGCCGGATTTTTATGAAATTTGTCCATGACTGTGGATTTAGCTGGAAAAGCTGCCCTCGTGGGTAGTTTGTCACGCGTAGCACGAATATCACATTGTTTTAGCGCAAAAAAATGCTTTATTTTAGCGCAAAATGCATGGCGCCCGCACACAACAGCGTGGCCTGCCTGAGCACCGTGGCTAACCAAATTGCTGGAAAATTGTCTTTATAAGTAGTCTTTAGGGTCCTTAGTCATGGACAAAGTACGATTAAAATCTGGCTCGATTCCGGAGAAGTGGGGCAGTAAGGTAAAAGCGCAGTTCTCTGCAGTTTTTCTTCCACTTTTCTGCTACTATCTTTGCATTGCTTCAAATATTCACAGCCATGTCACAACTCTTTCGTTCGTCATGCGGAAAAAAAAACCGAATGCCTATTCGGTGGTTCCGAGAGAATACTCAAAAAACCAAGGTTTGTAGTGTAATTGCTTGTCCACTTCCGTTTACGCAGTTTCCATGGAAGTTTGCGCTTATTATACCAGGAAGAGGGCTGTTAGACTTGCAAATAGCTGCTTTCCTGGATTCTCTCAATTGTTCCTTTGCTGCTGCGATTTTCAGCACTTGCAGGTCGAGGTTAATTTCGCATAATGAGAGCTTGAGTACTTTTTTCGAGACAACTCGCCTGCTCAGTCCAGTCAGATTACAGTAACTTTTTATGGCTCGAAACCTGTAGAGGCGCGCGCGATCCTGCTGGCCTGGAAACTTATTTGTTTATTCATTTATTTTCTTGTGGGTTTATTTATTTATTTCCGTTATTCATCTGAAATAAACAGAGATCATGATCTGGAATCATCCGCCGTGTCCTTCCAATCTGCCCGCGAACGTCTTGAATCTACAGTCATTTTGGCAACTTAAATTCTTCAGGTGGAAATCTACGCAAGCATATAGCCTGGGGGTATTTTGAATAACTAATTACGTTTGGGGCTCTACTAAAGGGCGGGGAGGGGAAGGGAGAGGGTGAAAAGCGTCACATTCGCCATAGTCACATCACCAACCTTTCCGTCGCTGAGGGTGCCGCTGTTGATGGAAGTTTTCCGGTAAACATGCTCCTTAACATGTCTCCCACCTTCAAGCAGTAACAGCCCCCCTCCCCCACTCCCGTTCGCTGCCCGTAGCGTCTTCAGGATATGACGTCATCTTCTATCATCGTCGAGCATAAGGAGCCACCGAAATCGTAGTGAAGGATAGCTTCCTAGAAACAGTACTAGTACGACAATGAAGGACCCTTCCGGACCAGCGTTTGAGATAACGTCGTAGTGGCACACGTTCAAACCTCGCTGAGTTCGAACCGTGTACCACCACCACCATGTTCCCGTGGGAAAATTTTCTTGATGCCATCGGTGTGGAGGGCTTTCGTGAGGTTTTCTGATCCACTGGGGTGTGGCTGTTCAATACAGAGTTGTTCGAAATCGGTTTGAGTCTAAGCGAAATCAATCGATTCCGTTCTAGAAGCTGAAGTCCGTGTGAAGCGATTAACCCCATCGCTCTGGCAGGACCAAATACCGTAGGACAGATCCATATTCAGATGTGATATTGCCGGTAATCTCGCGAAGAGGCCTTGCGAAGTAAGCTGCTGCAGCTGCAATTTTTTCCACGAGCTGTCGTCTGGCGCCTCTCATCTGTTGCGCTCTCTCGCCCTCATACTCTCCTCTCCGCGCTTAGTCTCTCATTCCCTTAGCACAGCCAATTAGGAAGGTGAGTGAGCCCTCAACCTGAGCGTTTTCGACGGATTCTTTTCCTTTTTTCTTTACTGCCGGCCCATTTCGCACCAATACATTCGCATTCGTGTGCCAAGAGCCACCCACGCAACAGTGTGATCCTGGGGCATGGCTTCGCATATAGAGCTTGGAGCAGGAGAAACATCTCATGCCCTGTTACTGAGGCATCTAGTATTTAGTGGATTTCGGTGCCCGCCCGATCGCATATCGCAATTCCACAGTGAACTTCTAATTTGAGGCAGTAGAAAACAATATTTGGTACGTAAGTTCCCACGAATTAGCAGAAGCGAGCAAGGCAGGTCCATTTCTTAAATGACGATGACGATATAGATGATTCCACGAAAGCGCGGCATGATTCCTTCATCCAGAACGTAATCGGCTATATTGCTTTTCTTCCTTATAGCAAAAATGCCTGTGAGCGATAGGCTTCACAACCACGCACACTTTCCGACGATTCAATCGCATTCGATGATGAGCTTTTGAGAATCATTTACCTCTCGTGGGGACACGTGGTCGGGGTTATGTGGTTTGTGGGAAAGTGGTGATCGGGTGGGCGACAGGAAGAGAACGGCTTTGACGAAAATTTTAATCTCTGCAATTTATGATCTTTCAGCTCTGAGTGGTAGCTATAGTGGTGTTCTATATCGAGAAAGACCTGGCTCAATTGGCGTACTTCCTGCCCGAAATCCCATGCTGGGCAAAGAGCAAAAAATGAAAAGTTCGAGTCAAAAGTACTGTATCCCTAGCTGAGGTGAAGGCTCAGGCTTCCGCGCAAGTGTGTTACCCATCACGCACAGCCCTGGCGTAGCACCAACTTGATCCTAGTAGGTCCCAATAGCAGTCGCAGAACGGCAATGGCGATGAGCAACTCACACTCCTCAGAAACCTCGGTCGATAAAGAAGTTTCAAAGGTGGGACCCGTCAAGGAATCGTACGACCTTTCGCCCATAAGCCTGGTCCGCTATCGTTGCTCTAATTTGCTTCATAACCCTATTCAGGCGCAATCGATTGGCTGGTTTGGAAAAGTAGACTCGAGAACACCCGAGTTCCGAAAATATGACGTCTGAGAATCTAGGTCCCATTGCATACGGCTACTTCGACCTTTGATCCTTTCCTGGTAAGGTCAATAGCAGCTGTAGTCATCAACGATCACGTAGCACTCATGCCCCTCATAACCACGTCGACGACGAAGCAAGGAACGTTTCCAAGCTCAATAAGCCCATGAATGGTTTCTCTCCGTTGGCTATCACGGACTAATAAGAGGTGGGAATAGCTCAAATGGGCACTGCACGGCGGCGCTACAACAAGATATGGGGGCATTATGATGGCAATGCATTTGAAATCGCGTCAGGCGTCTTTTTTTGGTAACTTAGCCTTAGGACCAGAGCGCTTTAGGCGCTAGGATGGGAGCGGGGAGACTCCAAAGTGCTGAGCCATTTTCATTTTTGCCGAAGCTCCTGCCCTCTATTAAGCTTGGTCCTAGATTATGCCCCCGTATACTGCGGTAGCGCCTGCACAGCCTTCAAAATGGTGTGATCAGAAGGCCGAAACTCCCTGAGCTAGATCCTTTGGCTAAGAATGGTTTTTCAGCAACTTTCCACGAAGCTTTTGCTGTTTTTTTTTTTGCCCCAATTCGCGATGCGGAAACTTGGCTCATGGCCAAAACTGTTCACTCGAGGAAATCGCCTGCACATTTTGTTCAGCTGCATCAAATTCCTTGAAATCTCTCAATTCTTAGACGAACACCTCATAATGATCAATTTTGCTTACGGACATGCGCTGTTGGACTCGTAGGGGGCGGACCCAGTGATTCCGCCTACTTGAAGTCTACGAGCTTGCATTAGCGCCCTGTCATTGTCATGAGACTGCCAACTCCTGCTCAGATTCAACTACACTGCCGATTTTCATCTGGGAAAGGTATCGCAGCTTCCAAATCCCATTCCTAAACCATTGACGCAGTTGGCATTTTCGTATTTTCCTCGATGAAATTGACATTTCGTAAAAATGGATGGAGTGTTTCTGGTGGAGATATATGGCCGAACATTTGTCGTCCATGGTGAAATTGCTTTGAAAATGATGAATGAATCCGATAATACCGTATTCGTAAACATCTGTTGCTAAGCATTTGTCGAGCATAGCTATTGGTCAACGAGAATCTCAGGCAGGGTTATATTTAGGCCAGCTATTTTCCTTATGCAAGTCAATTAGAAGGTTTTTTGCACTAACTCATATTTCTTCTCTCAATGCATTTTTGCACACATTAGATATACTCCCTTTCAAAAAACGAGAAGAGCGTCGGGTGCAGACCATACACCACAAGTGACGACGGCCTCCACAAAATGTAAATGTTTTCTGCCAATGAAATGATTAGCCTGTTGCAGTTGTATTCTATCAGTTTCACTAATTACAACTATCATTTTTCGTCAGAAATCAGCTATCACTATGAATCACTACTAACCAGATTAACTTGGTAAGCCCGTCGTCACTTGTGGTGTATGGTCTGCACCCGACGCTGTTCTCGTTTTCTGAAAAGGAGGGTGCGACCTCAGCCAACACTGCTTAGAGAAAATGTCTGGAATTTCGTAGAATCTTCTAAAACGCTCTGAGCCCTTGTATATAATTCGGTCTATAATTCAGAGCCCTATAAGCAGTTGAATGAGTGAAATATAAATACAATTTTCCGCAAGGCCCAAGCTCAAGTGTGTCATTATATACGAACAGCGATCGCAGAATAAATCCACTTAAGCTATTTCTAATCAGAACTCTGGTCCGCGCTAGTTTAATCCTTCGGTCCAATTAGGAGACACTTTTTAGAGCAGAAATGAATTCTACTTTCGAAGAAAAATAGTTAGATTTGAAAATCACAGAACTTAACCAGGAAGGTCTTTCAGGGCGTGACGAGCTTTTTGAAAACGGTCTTTTGCATGATATAGGGGCAGATGCGGGAACCACAGAACCATGTTTAATTTTTCCTGAACGGCCCTCTGAATACCAGAAAAGGGGGTCCCTAGTTCGATTCCTCTTGGTGACAAATTTTTCGAGTTGACGTTCCAAAATTCGCGCAAAATGGAGTTCTGATTGTTCTGGTTGGTTCTAACTCCATTTTGCGCGAATTTTGGCACGTCAACTCGAAATGCAAAAATTTGTTACCACGAGGAATCGAACTAGGGACCTCCTTTTCTGGTATTCAGAGGGCCGTTCAGGAAAAATTGAACATGGTTCTGTGGTTCCCGCATCTGCCCCTATATCATGCAAAAGACCGTTTTCAAAAAGCTTGTCACGCCCTGAAAGACCTTCCTGGTAGAAAATTATAGGCGGGGGAATAATCAAAGGATTAGTTCTAACATTCTGATAGTCATAATTATTTCTATTTAATTATTTCTTATATCATATATTCATGTGATTGCCACTGTATAATATGCTCAGATTTATTTTTTAAATACTATTAAATTAAATTAACCAAATATTTATAATTTTTTGAAACTGATTCATTATTAAAGTTTATACCGACATGCCTCATGCAGTTTTTTCCCTTTCAGCCTCGCATCTTATCTTTTCCGCTTCTTTTCGCTTCCATTCCGGGTAAGGGAACTCTCAGGGCAGTTTATCATGTCCAGGGGAATGAATACTGCAGTTGCATCGACATCACATAAAGAACTTCTGCAGCTACTACTGGAAGCAGTTCGGTGGTCAGGTGTAAGCGTTTTGCGCCTTTTACAAACAGTTCTATGAAGATCTGCCAAGGTTTGTCTTCATGGCGACCTCTGAAAATTGGCTCCTGGCTTATCTCGAAGGATGACAGCACTCCTTCAAGTTGCGGTGACCGCCTTACATAGGCGCATTATTCGGAACAAATGAGCGCTGGAGTAAAAATGTGGAGCCCTTTGAAGGGATTAATCCCTCTTTCTCTTCATCAGGTGCTTGGTTCCATTTACAGCCCCATGCCCGACGAATACTATGGAACACTATTCGTTTCGAATTTCATTTAAAATCAAACTACAGTAGTTGTAATTTGTGAGCACTTAGCCTTTCTCCCTATAGTTAAATTAACTGCTTTGGCCCTTTTTTTCGTTTTTTAGGTATCAGAGGCCGCCATGGTCAAGCGTTCTCAAAAATTTGTGGTTTAGGCCGATGTCAGACTTTGCGAATGTCGCAGTTCGCTAGCGTTCACAATCGCGTTGCGGTCGTACCAGCCAATCAAAGATCACTGTGCTGCGCTTGTGCTGTGGGCGCGCACTAAATGGTTCAGAGCGATGAAGTTTGCATTTGCAACGGGGGGGGGAGGAAACAAATTTTTCTGGAGGCTTCTCAGTTCAAATTGCAGCAGGATTCACTAGCGCTTCCGCTATTAGGTATTTCTTTGAATCAAAGAGTTCTTTCAGGAATTTTATATACGGGTGTTTCATAAATGATGCAGAGAACTTTTCTCGCCATTCCGCTGCTGGAGAGCGATTCTTCCAAGCGATTAGTGCACCATTTCTTTCTTCAATAGTTAACTCCAAGTGAATAAGTCAGTTCTCACCGCTTAAGATTGCCAAATCATGGTGCCTTTGAACCTAACTAGAACTGCCATTTTCTTTTTGAGTGAGGCAAGACATCCTCAACTAAACATTGCTCGCCTTTTACTTTTGCATCGGTGTACAGAAGAGAGGAACAGTGGGACGTCGTACTTCCTGTAATCGTTCCGTAACGCCAGCTCATGGTTCAGGAAAACTGTGAATAAAGGTCCTCCTTTATTCTCGTAGGTCGACGAGTATGGCCACAGAGTTAGGAGTTTCCAGCACGACCCATAGGCCGATGTCAGACTTTGCGAATCGCGCGATTCGCTAGCGTCTGCGGTCGCGTCGCGGCCAGTGAATCACTCAATTGGCTGGTACCGCAACGCGACCGCGGACGCTAGCGAATCGCGCGATTCGCAAAGTCTGACATCGGCCTATGGAGTGTTGGTCGGACAAGACTAACGCGTAAATTCCACTGTATTGTTACAGAGACGTGGATCCGAAAGCCAAGAAGACAAACGGAAGAAACAATTAAATGGCAAAGATGGCCGCTTGGTGACCGTGTCTCGATTGAAGGAAGAAAGCGGTGAAATGGTGGGGGGGGGGCACTCATATATCTAATCGACGATGGAAGCTGCGGTAAGGGCGGTCATATGCTATCAAGATCCAGAGCACATTCTTTGAGTGTGTGATTAGCATAGTGATGGCAGTCGCCAGAAGGTTTGGTGGGAGTGAAGAGACCAGCAAGGTATCAGCCATTTTAGCCGTAGCATAATATGGAAGGGTGCGTACTAGTCGTAGGTCACGATCTCAATGGTCAGTGAAAGATATGATACAAGATATAAGTGCTTTCCGCAACCTACTTGCTTAGATATTTGTGGCTTCCACAACTTTACTCGACTACGATGGGTCCGCCCCCGAACTACATTTTTCCCCGAGAAGCTTTGACTCGTGGCATCAACTGTTAAGTGCCTCTCATTTGAACCCCTGATGGAGCCGATGGCATGAAAGGGAACTTTTTCGTGACTTGCATCCATACCTACCTCATACTCTGAGCTGGAGTCGTGATTTCAGCTTGACCTCTAAGTGGTAAAAACTCGATGCTAACAGATGCTCCATGGTGGCGTCTATCAACAGGGTTAACAGCCACTTCGGGGTGGCAGGCGGGGGGGGGGAGAAGGGATGATGGGTTTACCAATTAAAAAGCTCATCTGCAAAAAGAGTATCGAGTGTTCTGGACTGTTGTCGTGCCACTCCTCTCGATTTCATATCCTCAAGCGAATGTCTCGCCTCTCTCTCCATCAACCTGCCGAACCATTCAGTCTAGGTTATATTAGACTACCTTTTCTGAAGAATGGACCTGAAGGAGAAGAATGAGCCTGAAGGAGTGAATCCCTGTTCTATGCAAAGTTAAGAAGAGAACACCTAACACGTCCTTGCGAGCCGCAGAGGAATCAAGTTCGATTTGATTGAAAGCCATATTGGAGAGGGACAGGAAAACGTGTCGACTGTTCGTCATTGATTGTAGTTGGCAAACGTTTCACTGACTATTTTGTGGAGCCCTTCAAACTAAGAAGCATTTTGAGAAGTTTCCCCGGAGCTCCTGTACCCTATTAGGCTAACTCCTAGATGATGCCCCGTATATTGCGATAGCGCCTGCACGACTTTCAAAATGGTATGATCAGGGTCGAAATTCCATGGGCTAGATCCATTGGCTACAGAAGTTACACCGCTAAAACCATGTTGCAATGTTGCGGAACACCCTGTAAGACCGATGTCAGACTTTGCGAATCGCTTGCAGCGAATCGCTCGATTCGCAAAGTCTGACATCGGCCTAACAAGTACTTAGCGATGAATCTCGTGGAAGTTTACCGAAAAGTTCAGGGAACAGTCCTTCTCAAGTTCGTCCCTTGACCAACTAGTGAAGCCTGCTATGATACGCTACAGATATGCCTGAAATGCAGCTTTCTGTTTTGATGATCCCCGAGCGTAGTATTAGCCGTGCTGCCGACTAAATAGGAAATTTCATTTTCATGCGAAATCAACTCGCTCGGCTCAACAAGAACTCGATTCTGGCTTCTCAAAACAATACAGAGCGCTACTCGAGTCATACAAAGTAACTTTCTCGGTTTGAGAACTCTTTGCTCATCCTTTTGAAATTCGAGGTGCATTTTTTACCGGTGGCCACATTCCACTGTTCGTGGATATTGGAGCTGGGGACCGATATTCCTCACAGGTTCTCTTGAGCCTTTTTAGTCCCAAAACTTTTGGACCATTTGCTCAAGGTCATAGTCCGAGCAGAGCATAATTGGGGTGTTGCTTCCCTTGATTAGAGGTTGTTGGTTTGGCACCCAGCAGTTGCGCTACCTTCCACCTCGAATGATCCCAGCATAGGCGCGACCACAAAAACTATCAGGGTCCGCCCACCGTTTGATATCTTGTCTGCGTCACAGGGTTGGTCTGCTATGTTCTCTCTGCTCTCTCCGCGAGTCACATTATCTCTCATCACCGTGCCTGCTTCTCGGACTTCTCCAGTAGTGCAAGAATGTTCCTTCCTTCTTGTACTACTGGAGAATTCCTAAATTTCACGATTTTCTTTCATTTTTTCCTCACTTGCAGTCCACCTCCAATGCCTACTTTCGTATTTGAGTAGGATTAGCACATTATTCTACCCTGATCCTTTTTAACATTGTCCAACCCATGCTTTGTAAGGTCAATGGCATTACCTGCAAATGCGAAAGTACAAACCTCTCATTTAATTATCGTACAATGTTATTAGCAGCAAGGGGGGGATGGTGGGCTATTTCTGGACAATCAAGGGAAAATCGTGTCAAGTCGGCACTCGATCATTGCACTACAGCTCTATAAATAATTTTTATTGTTTTTTCAACCAGCAGGACATTCAATAAATAATATAATCACAAAAATTAGCAAGGACAGTGCTTTGCTGTTGGAAAGGAAGCTGAGCCCTTCCGATGGAGTCGAAAACGTTATGAATCAGTACCAGAATGGGCTCTGGTATTACTCGCCGAGAGTACAGTACTGTGCCTTTTTATGCCTGTAGAAGGCTCGAGCAAAAGGCCAAGGTGATACCATAAGGGCAAGGCGATATTCAAAAGGAACGTGTTTTACCAGCAAGAAGGGTTAGTTGGTGGTGTACGCACGGTCAACCGTTCGTTGCACAGTACTCAACAGGGGTCGTATTTGAGTCTTCCTAAGAGTGATCGTTTCTGAGATTGTGTAGGGCAAATATTTGGAAAAGTAAGGGGTCGCGCTTTCGGAAGTTGCAGAGTTCGTGGGTGGGTCGTATTAAAGACTCCCCTCAGGTTGATGGTGGTGGATCCAAATACCTTCTAGGAGGAGGAAGGGGTGGTCAAATTTTTGGACGTCAGACCCTGGGTTTACAATGTCTGGCCAGCTTTGGTAATCTGAGTAGGCATGTAGACATCGGTGATAAATGACATACTATCTGTAGGTACAATAGTCAGTTCCAGTGCAAACTCCAATAGCACTGGTCTTGGAGATTGGAGGGAGGCTAATTCGTTTTTGACGAAGAGTCGTCTTTCGAGTGTCTTGTTGTATAGAAGTCCGTGTGAACGGTTCTGCGAACCAGGGAGTGTGTTAATTGGTCGATTGGAATTTTCAGAAACCTTAATTAGTGACTCTGGTTGCGAGAGGGTGCGAAGTGACCTCAATTTTTTGGACTATTTAGTACATGCCCATAACGGTGCAAAAGATTGGCGAATAGCGATTTCGGAAAAGGAAAAAGGTGATTTTAGAAAAAATGTGATTATTCCTTCATTATTACTACTTTTCAATCTTCTGACTTCTGTGAGCAAACCAAAATAAAATTGATGTCCATATTTAATATTATTACTATTACTACTATTACTGCTTACTATTATCATTGTTATTATTATTCATTATTCGATTACCCCAGCCAGATATACGTTTATTTATTTTATTATTGTTAGTAGTCTCAATTTCTTAATACTACTTGCCCCATTTACCGGATGGAAGTACCGCTTAGCATTGTGTTTAGGTAGTTAGGAATCTTCCACTCTCAGTGTAGGCGTCAGTGTGCGGCCGTTGCTTCGTGTTGTAGAAGATGTCTAAGGATACTAACTAAGAGCTGGCTATAGCTGTTTGTGAGGTTTAACATATTCTGGATTTTTTTTTTCGTGTTCGTCATGAGTTTTCCTTTTTAGCAGTAAACGATATACTGGTGATATGATAATGATAATAGATGACATTGTAACAGTTAAGAGCTATAGTATTAATGTATGATATCAAGATGTAAATTCATTTTTATTTTGGTTTTGCACACGAATTCAGAGATTGAAAAGTAGTAAAAAGCATTGCCCACAGACACAAACTTCTCAACTAGAAAACCTTCTCAAAAATTGAAAATATACCATGCCCCGAAAAAAGACCCTCTCCAAAACCGCCGTCGCTTGGAATTGTTGTTTTCGTTCGCACCTAGAGATTGGGTACTGTCTTTTGATCGATTCTGTCTGAAACACGTACCTCAATGCGGTGTAGGAAATAGAAAATATAGTTTGACCTAATAGTCGGTGTAAATGGGATGTACCGAACAGAAAACTAAAATCTAGAGAAAGAATAGTGATCATCCTGAGCCAAACTGGTTTTTCTAAAATCACCTTTTTCCTTTCCGAAATCGCTATTCGCCAATCTTTTGCACCGTTATGGGCATGTACGGCGCGTCTCGCCCACAGGTAGCTGGCGCCTAGTCGCAAGGCAGCACTAATTAGGTGCCAAAATTTGAGGTCACTTCGCACCTCGTCGCGACGCAGCACTAATTAGGTGCTGAAATTTCCAATCGTACCACTTGAGACACACCCAACAAGAAACAATTTGCACTGAAAATCAGGATCGTGCATGAGGAAGCACTCTTTGGCAGATGACACCGTCGGCGAACGTCCCATTGAGAATGTCAATGCTTTCTTTCCCCCCCCCCCCCGCCTGAGTTTTAGACGGAAAAACATCGACGGTTGAGCTGAGCCTTCTGGACTTTTTTGCTTTTATTGGGTTTGCCCTGTCTGTACATTCGAGATAGGACGAAATGATTCATTGCGAAATAGTACTGATTTGTGAGTGGGATCAGACGATAATAAGTTCAATAACATAAGGCCGTATAGCGTAACGCTCTAACCGTCAGGGCGTTGGTATGGTAGCGGCGCGCGAATGTCGCGTGCCCGGGTAGCTTTGTCGCGGTTTGCATTCGCTTGACACTAGCGCTAGCGTTTTGGAGCTTGTGATACCTCGGCGAAAATGGTTGGTTACGGTATCATTCCTGTTTTCCTGACTTATAAGGTTCGGATGGATCAGGATGTAGGCGGGTTCCCCCGTACTGTCCGAGTGTTGGCCTTAGCATTGCTCTGGCAGTGACCGAATTTGTTACAAGCTCTCCTTTATTGCACCGGTCAATGCACTTTTCTAGATGGAAGGCTTAATTTTGACCAAAGATCGGACCCTTATCAGAAATCCTAGACCCTTTGATGCTTTTTGATTCGAATCAAAGGAGGGATGAGACTGTGACAGCCTTCTTTTCTAGGCAGAGGGCATTTAATTTAGGTAAGAGCATAAAGTCCAGAACGTGCCCTTCTTCCGCATGCACTGAATGAAGAATAGGACGAAGGGGGAGTCTCTAAATAATGTCAAACTCACCGAAATTGATAACTAGCCTGATATTTGAAGTCATCAACGTCATTGTTTGAACATCATCTGAAGTTGAACTTTCTGGGCGAGCAAAATAGCAACATCCTAAGTGGCTGGTGAACTTAGTAAGTCGTTCTTCGCTGATGAACTCTTAAACAGACATAAAGGGACGCGTAGTTGACCTAAAGAGTCTGTTACCTGTTTCATACCCGCGAGTAGCAGAAGGACAAACAAGCGTTGATGTCATCCCCCTTTCGCGGATTAAGGGTGAAATGCGATTGACGTAGAGTAGACTTATTTGGGACATAATCGTGGGTTTCTATTGGGTTATTTCTTTTTTTTCAAGACCATCTCCCAGCGCCATTTTTGCCCCGCAAATTTGATCTGGAAATTTTGCTTCAGGCGTATCATGTACCCTTCTCAATAATAAGTAGTATGGTAATGCTTCGATGTGAGTACTGAAAATGGAATGGCGCAAGAGCAGCTGCTCATCTGCAAGACAAAAGGTGGGAGAGAGCTCGAATCTAAGAATTTCTCGTTTTTTTTCGCAACTGGTCAAAAATCTATGTTCTCGGTGTTGCAAAATGAGAGCTGAGGAGACAGAGACAAAGGAGCGAGTTCGAGATCCGAACCTCAGCTCCTCTTTCACACAAAGATGTGATAACAAGGTTTCGGCGATTTTCTTCGCTTCCCACCCAGCTGTGTCGTTCCTTAATCGCAGTCAGAGATTTGTGCTCAACCCCCTCGGGCTTCTGAATCTTCTTAGGAGGATGGCAGGTTGTGAGGAACGGCTTTTAGATCCTCATGAGCAACACTTCATCCAACTACAACTTAGACACATCTAGAAACCTCACTGCTCCTTCACCGAAAAGGTCTGTAGATTTTTTATGTGATTTTTTTTCGCAATGAAAATGGAGATCATCTGATCACACAGTAGCGATCAAAAGTGTCCTCCAAAACGGTGAAGGCGTTAGCTTCTCCGGCCAGAATAACCCAAATAATCCGGAGATGTTCCTTGTTGTTGCTATGCCATAGAGGTTTTCACGGTGATAGATTATTTTTCGGTCGAACATTGCAAGCCAATGTCATCGTTTTCGGACCTGGGGCCGGGGTTTGCAGCAAGGCCCAATTATAGGATGGATCCCAACAACTCTGCATCTCTATTCTCCCACTCTGACCATGAGAGTGCCTTCATGGGTCAGAAGTAGAGAAGCAGCAATGATTTTCGGAACGCATCCCGAGTTTGTTGCTTACTGCCACTCGGCCCCTGAAGTGGTCCTGGTCCGCTAGCGTGGAGTTGATTCATGAACGCTTTTAGTTGTTTCAGAAAAACAGTAGCGGAAAAAGCATCCCGACAAAATGACCAACCTTCTTTGCTCCACCAGAGCACGATAGCCTCTCAACTTTTGATAGATACTGAAAAATGAGGACACGGGTAACGGAGTGGAGGCCGGCCGGTGAAAGGTGAAAAACGGTATTTCGTATAAGGACTTCTGAAACAATACTGGCAATTTTCGCCATTTTAAGGATTGTTTCGGGGTGAAGTGTAAAAATCTTCCTCACCTTATCCTATCTCGAAAGCGATTCCTCTTCTCACCGTTGCCGAAATTTTCAAAAGATAGTCGACTTTGCTCAAAAAGCTCACGAAAACAACCCGTTTAACTTCATTACCCCCACACCCCCTTTTGAGCCCATGTATAACTCCTCTAGAGATCACAAACACTCCTACCATCGCTGAAACTTTCCCAAGAGACCGTTGATCCTGGTAGACAGTGCCATGCTGGATCTAGGCCGGCTACGTATTTGACCTACTCGACAGCGAATTGCCTTCAATGGCGTTGAGTATGCTCCTTCCAAAATGATCACTCAGCCCGCTGAGCCTGCCACCTTTACGCTTTCGTCGTTCTTTCCTTTTAAGGACCTTATGCGTCTGAACTGCAACGCTTGTTGAGTGTGCGATGAAAGCGGCTCAAACCTCTATCATGACAGAATCTGTAGGTTTGTTATGAAGCGGCATAGATCAATTCAAACGATAATAACTGTTTACTCGGCTATTTTCTAAGAAATAAAAGCAGATGGAGTATAATCTGACCAATGAAAGACTTCGAACACTTCAAACAGCCATTTATTGTCTCTATCGTTCTGAATTAGGCATTATTTTAGTCCCTGTTGATGCTCTCTCCGAACGATTACACAATCATAATTGCCTGCTCTGCTAATAACGGCATTATCAGTAATAAACGCCGTATACAATATGATATGCGGAGATCAGAGATTATTCTCATTATTTAGAAGTTTTGTGATACAAAGTTGCTAGGAAGGAATGGGGGGGGGGGGGCAGTTCGAAGTCGCGTCTTATCACCTCGTCATAGATCCCTCATATATATTTGAAGACTGACATGACCTCTGATCCCTGCCGCGATGTTTCAGCAAGCTGATTCTTACCAGCCGCTCTATCCAGAGGCCGATCTTTCATACAAGGCCCGCCTGGAAAAAATCCTACCTTCTCCCAAAGTGGGGATGGTGACAAAAATCCCTCTAAACTCTCCTTTCCTAGCGTACAATGTCCTGCTTTTCAACTGGGATTGTCCCAGGAAAGGGCCGGGAGCAATGCGCATACGAGGTGATCAAATCTGCAGGAAAGCCACAAGGACTAATTATAAGTTTAACAGAAAGGGCCGCATCCCGGAGAGAATGATAATTGCTTACGCACTTAGGGTTCCCACTTCTCTTCCAGGTCTTAAAAATGAGGTTTTCCGTGGATATGGCGCAATGTTACGGGCTACCCAGCCCTCCCTCAGAGCCCCACTGCTTCAGGGTGCCAAGGGCTTTTTCGACTGGACGTTTGCGGAAAACTAAAAGCCTGGAAGTAGATGAACTATAAAGTATAGCACAAATAAATCTTGGAGTAAGGTTTTCCAATCTTCCTAACGGTGGGAGAGGACTACGGCCTCAAGGAGATTGCCTGCAAATACGTAGACCGCTATTATACCGCTCATTCGTACATACTTTGAAGGTGATTCTATTGTTCAAACAATAATGGCAAGTGGGCGCTATCGCAATATACGGGGGCATCCTCCAGGGCTAAGCCTACTAGGGCGAGGAGAGGGCAGGAACTCCGGGAAAAATAAAAATGGTAAATGCACCATAGAGTCTTTCCTTTCCCACCTAAGGCTTAGACCAATTTCCTACAAAAAAGCATGTTTTACACAGTCTTAACGCGTTTCTATCACAATGCCCCCGTATACTGCGATAGTGCCGGTATTTGTTTCACACAGTTTTAGAATCACCTGGATGACCTGAGATATATTTGCATCCACCTAGGAAGGGAAGCCATTCATTCAGATTCATCGCTCCAGCACGAAACAACACCTATTATTCGTATGATTGAGCCGTTCTCATAAGAACCCTACATACTAGCACTAACAACAAATCGCTGCTTAAATACATAATGGGGTAAGATTGATAACAAAGCATTGGACAGCATCACGAGCTCGATAAGGGCATGCGGAAGTGCCATCAATCACTGGGGCTATTACCTATCGCGTGAGTCTTGCTATATAATCATTCAACTGTAGTATTAGGTTGACATTTGTTGAAATCATCCTCCATTCATAATGTATTCAATATATATTACATAGTATTCAAATGGAACATAATACTGTAGGAAGAGCCACTGATGGTAAACGTGATGTTGGGACTTTTGGAGGGGGAGAAGAGAGTATTGGAGAACCCTCTCAAGGCTAAAGATGGTGGTGGAGGGGGGGGGAGGGCGTCAAACTTTTCGGACATGCGGCAACGGACGGTTGAACTCGGTTTCAGGTATAGAGGGCATGTCTAGAGCGCCGGCCAGGCGTTGTGAGTGACAACTTGGCCAGAAGGGGTTTGAAGGTTCAAAGAGTGTCTCACATTTCAATGCTAAGGAACTTCGTTCTGCTTTGTCTGTAAGAATGCTCTCTAAGGTTGGTGTCAGAGTCCGCGATCCGTTCGCGCGAATCGCAAAAAATGCCGCATCTCATTTGAAACACTGAATATGAAACAACTAGGGTCATGAACAGCCGTCTTCAATCATCACTATCAAGCAGAAATGGCGGCGGGATTGGAGAGCACCTCGCAGTATTGATCGGGCACTTGTGATTTCTGTGATTCGCGCGACGGATCGCGCGAAACTCTGACACCAGCCTTAGCATATTTTTGGATTGCTTCAAAAATCAAAGCATGCACTCTCGGTGGTAATCCTTCGACCGTTTATTACTCGATGTGCCGCGCAGGAGCATGATTACTTATCCCAGAATGCTAGGAGCACGAAAAATCAGCTTAGATGTAAAACGATCAACAACAATCAAGCTGTTCCAGTGCACAGAATTGCAGCGATGAATGTAGCCATGTGAATGATGAACAAGCAGCTTAGCAGCGTTATAGAGGCCATAGCGTACCATTTTAGCTGAGAGTACCAGAGAGAAGTGCCATTATCACACCGATGCAGTTTGGTTATTGTCTGGAACAGTGGTACAGTATTTGGTCGTATCGCAACGAATACGGTTGCATGGTGTGGCAATTGCATTTGAAAACCGCGCAAAGGATTGTCAATGGTGTCGTGGCTAAAACAGAAGCCCTATAGTGGTGTGGAGGCGGGGGGGGGGAAGAAGAGTCCAAGGGTGCGTGCCATGCACTTTTTCACTGTTCCCGGAGTTCTCCTTGACCACTACTTAGCTTTGGGGTTACAGCCCCCCCCCCCTGCCTCCGTATATTTGCCGATAATGTCAGGAACTAAAAATGTAGTAGCATAATGGCATCGTTTGGCACCTCCCAACGGCGCCCGGGGAACCGGGACCGTCGGTGCGCGAGAAGCTGACCGGGCTCAGGCTGTTCTATATCGACGTAAGCCACAAACCAGCCCTTATTAGGCGACTTCGGACTGGAGACCTATATGAGATCTACCCTACTATACACTGCGTCACCATATGCTGAATGTTGGGGAGGGGATGGAGTCCCCGACGGTGGACGGACCACTTCAACTCGGTCCTTAGAACCGCCACAATTTGGTGCTTACCTCAGAACTAAGCCTTTAAAGAGAGGACGGGTCCGTCCCCTCTCCAAGGCTTAGTCCTGGGGTGAGCAAACCAGCCCTTCTGGCGGAGCTGCTGGACCAGCTGCACCACTTGCGTCAGTACTCTCCTATCGTACCAACCGAGTTGAAGTAAACCGTCGACCGTTGGGGACCCCATCCCCTCCCCAACATTCAGCATACGGTCCCAGCCGAAACGCCAAAAGGGCTGGTTTGCTTACCTCCGTTACTTCGTATATGTATTACATTAATTCGACCTCAACTTTGATTCCATGTTATTAGGTCAATTTATCAATCTGCAATCATTCCCCCAATTTGGAGTGCAGACACAAGTTAAGGGAGGGGTGGTAACTCCTCTATTAGAGACTCCTCCATAATCCTTCGTTCATTTTTTTACGTATCATACCATCCCTACACTTGAGGGGAGTAAATGCAATTTCATAGTAGGTGATCTGACGCCTACGGATGAGATGTAATGGAGTCAAGCCATGTTTCACTCAAAGAAAGAACTTCTTCAGAAAAGCGTCATTTATATTAGATGACGTTTCTTCCAATCCATTAATCTTATTAGAAGGCTAATTAGTTCTATCTTCACCCATACATGTATCTCCTATGTTCTATTTATATATACACATGCATTTCAGCATTTAAAGATACCCTGAAGCTTTCTATTCCCTCGAAGGCCTTATTTCGCCGCTCTTTCTTCTGTTTTCTCGTCTTTTTCCCGACATCAGATTACACAGCTAACTGGTAGCTCAAACGTCTGGGCTACCCTGCGTGCTACCCTACCCTTCGGTCCGGTTTCTTGTTGATCTTTAGCTGAGCCTAGTTACTTACAAAACAAGCTGAAGGATTAACAGATTGACGTCGGTCCTTGTGCCTGTATCGCTCCATCTTTTTGTTTCCCTTCTTTCAGTGTCGTCATTCTTCTTCAGATATACATTTCTAGTAATTGGTGCACCATTTTCCGGAATAAAATAATGTATTCAGGCAGTTTGAAATATGAAAAATGCCAAATAAATCGAACAAAACGAGCCTGATCCGCATGAAAATGTGACGCACATGCGCGTCATGCTGTCGTCAGTGCGTTAAATTTATGCGCTAATCCCACTCAACTATAAAAGTAGGGATAAGAGTTGGATTGTAAGTGGAGAAAAAAGGAAAGAAATCGTAAAAAAAACATACTCAACTTTTTTATTGGATTTGAAAAATTATTTTTCTTTTCAAGATTTCATAGCGTATCAGGAAAAGACAGAGCTTTGTTCAATGTTTCTGCTGAAATTTCAGAAGAATTTCACGACGACAACTCAGAAACCAGAAAAAATCAAAACTTTTCATTCACGACGCTTCTGAAATGGACGATGAATAACTCCTAGCTTACTATTATCTTCCCACATGGCTTTTCCAATTATCTTCAACTTCCTGAGTCTGAAAAGTCCATTTCCGTAAATATTGTCCACAGATCGTAGATCCCAGACAGATAGAGTATTTATAGGACGCCTTTGATTGATGAACCGCGATCTGGCGCTATCGCATATGTTTGGGTTTCTAAACCTAGGAAAGTGGTAGGAACACCGGGAAGATCAAAAGTGTTCACGAGCCTTGGAAGTTTCCTCTCTAAGGTTCGCCATTAGCCCCGTTTAAAGCAAAAAAAGTTTGATGTGATGTGATTTTGAATGAGTTCTCGTCGCAATGCCCCCGCATCATGCGATAGCTCCCGCTGTCGCTTGGATTTAGGTGCCCATACAACTCTTACACTGAATAAAGTTTCTAAGTTAATTTATATGTCAGTTGATTGCTCTTAATACGTCACATTACTACATTTTATTTCTACTTCTCTGGCAACTGATAATGATAAAGATGAAGATGAAGATGAATCCAACACAATCATTTCCTGGCCAACCGAGCTCATGCTCATTTCATTTCATTTCAATATCATCATTTCACTATCACGATAGCTTACAGTTGTTGGGTAAACCATTTTTGGGCTCTCATCTAGTAGGGGGAGGGGTGGATGGGCAGGGACATGTGGTGCGGCAGTTCATATCGCTGAAGTACTCCACTTTTTGCGAAGGAGAAAAGCTCCAAGGTGGGTGCAAAAGTTCAGCAAAAGCCGGGGATTCCCTGCCCTTGACTAATTGAAATTTCCATAGCCAGAGCAAGAATTGTCGCTGCTCCCCACTCCCGCCACCCCCTTACTGGGTAGGACCCCATTTCATAATTGTTGTTTGCTTGAAAATTGCTATTTTCGTAGCTCCATGCACTCTGGGGCGCCACTCGTTTTTCCTCATTTTCCTTCAATCATTCCTCGTGATGACTGTTGAGGTTAGGGTGGAACAGCTACGATGGACGGGGGTAAGAAATGAATCATCTTCAAAAACCACGTCACCGAATAAGGTCAGAAAATGGGCGGATCCGCAGCAGGTGACAGAGTGGGGGCGTACCCATGCGTGTCGTTGAGGATCCCGCTCAGCGCTCCGCCCAAGCCGAAATCTTAATTTCATTTTCAGTTCTGGCAGATGGCCAGCCATTGCATACATTACACATGTTTAATCAGCTTTTCTCAATGAAATATGTGTGTTCCTTGAATTCGCCGTCAAATCGCCTACCGTCGTTGCTCGTGAATCGATTATTGATCGTGATCGATCGAATTTCTTGCAGTGACGTGTTTCAGACAGAATGCAACGGCTACTCGCTCTCGTTATGGTCTGTCTACTTGTGGCCGTCTGCACATCACAAGACATAGACGATTTACCAGTGGTGCGAGTTGTACGTTCATTTGTCCCATGATTCTTTTTCATTTTCCGTTTTGGCAAAAATCCAAGAGATCCAGATCTCACAGCCAGGACAGGGTCAGCGGTTTGCAGGGAGGGCCAACCGAAACGGGGTTCAGATTATAGCCCCAAATGGTTGAAGAAATCGTGGGCTTGGGACATATCAACTTGAAATGCATCAAGCGAGTAAAAAGCACGGCACTACCGTCATATATTCGGGGGGCGGCCCATTCTTCCCTTAGAATAGCCAGGAGCGGGCGGTAGCGAACTCCAGAATAGATACAACAAAAAATAAAATGGCCCACACACTTGGAGTCTTTCCTCCCCCGACTGAGACTTAGTCCGTTTTCAACGAAGTGACATGTGGTACGCGGTTTAGAAAGCATTGCTACATCAATGCCCCCTTATCTTGTGATAGCCCGAAAAGCAGGACTCGGGAGCATAACGGGAACTGGGAAGAGCTAGGAGACTGGAGAAAAGGGGCGGCTGGAGGATCGGACTGCTATAAGGCGAAAACATGTATCACTTTTAATGTGAATTTCTTGGCAGGTATTCAGACATTCGTCTTCCTTCGGATTCCCATGAGGGCGTCGTTAGGACACCAGCTCAATAATTATTGTTTTGAATGCAAATCGTAAAGTGAATTCTGTTGAAAAACTAATCAGACAGGAAAATATTTACTTGGATTCTCGGAAATAATGCGATTGCAGTCAATTGCTTCCCAAAAATTGAATTAATTGATGTGAATGATCTCTCAGAGTACTTTCGCAGTAACTTCGATGTAACAACTAGCTTCTGTGCAACCTTCAGGCAACCGCTCCATGCCTTCCCATTAAAGCCTTTTACAGAGGAACGATGTTCTAGCCCGAATCAGTCCCCGTCTCCCCTTTCTTTAAACTCGAACCAGAGCGGGACCATTCCGTCAAGCCTCGCCTCAAGCACCAATTCAGGGAAAGTCCACGAGCAGGGCCAACTGCCCATTACGCAAAAAACAACGAGGGGATCGCACTCTGTCAATGGAGGGGGGACAGGTCGTAAAAATTTTGAAATTCGCGCAGTGCACGGTTGGTTGGTCACCAGGTCCAACAGGCAACATGAAATGAAGCGGAACTGCAAGGCGACAGACCTAAGAAGTTCCCTAATTGTAAGTGATGATTAAAAGCCCAGATGGGAGGGTTATAGTGCTCCTCCGCTCATATGAGAGCTCCATACTACCCCAACAGCTAAACGAAGGAGTAGTAGTCTTGCATTGCAAGCTTCCAGAGTGCTTAAAAGACCCCCACTACTACTCAAAGTAAACTTTAGAGGCGAAAATGGGACTGGGAAACAATGTGGACCTCCCGCCCCTTGGAGAAGCCCTGCCCCCTCCAGCAGAGGTGATTGTGCGGATGTTCCTGCTCTCGCCGCTCATCCTGTGCCCTAAGTCGCGGCAGTCGTTCAGCGGATTTTGAGTTTGTAAGCAGTTTCTGGGAATAATTGCAAAGAGTATAGTTTTCTCAAATGTATTTTTGGCCTCGCTGATTTTTTAGTCGTCGCACCTACAGTGGGCGAACTTGAAAACTCTATTAGCCGTCATGAATGTGACTTATTAAAGGCAGATGTCTCACAGCATTAGACTTCTTAGGGAAATGTTTTTACGGGATAGATCAAGTCTTTCTCGGTTTTTCATTAGTGAAAAAGTGCAATGGAATAAAAATGAAAATTGTGAATGTCCAAGAATAATGTGCAGACCCTTGACAAGCAAAATCAAATTGTTTGAGAAAGCCCGAGAAACTGCCCATCACCGTTTTTACTACCCGGTGTGACTTCAAACTCAGACAAACCACACCAGCCATTGCTGTTGGCTTCGGAGGCCATTGCAGTGACTTCGCTTTTGTAAACATACTACCAGTAGTTTTTTTCTCATATATTATTATTTCTACAGTAATAGGTCTTTTAAGACATAACAGTAGGAGGTGGGCATGTGGTGCGGCAGATTATATTGCCTAAGGTAATCCCACTTTTCGACAGAGGAAGTAAAGCTGGATGTAGCAGCAGAACGGAAAGTGTTTGCGGGGATTTCCCCTTTCTCTGCAAAACTGGGAAGGTTTTCGAAGGCGGTGCAACTCTACACACAGAAGTTCCTCCCCCACCTCCTCCCCCGCCCCTTACGGGATAAGACCCGATTTTTGCTCTGCGCAGAAAAATCACCATAAAAAAATGAAAACTGAAACTAGTGAAATGCGACTGACTTGATATATAACGCACTCCCGAGAAGAAGATCACGCAACATCTTCCAGGTATGCGGTAGACCCGGGTTCCGCAAAGTTGTTGTTAGGGCACTTTCTGCCGCAAAAGTTTCACATATCCTTGGACCCTCCTCCACCTACATCTCCACTACCCACGTGAGAGCTCTGAGAATAATCCTGGGGGGGGTGACTGGCTATGGGTGAGGTAAAGGCCCAAATTGCAGTGTGGAAAAGTTTGAATGTGTGAGATCCCCAATTATCCTTCGAGCCCGTTGTTCGGGAGAGACTGCAAGCATGGGCCATCGATTGCTGAGGCCGTTTTTGAGGCCGAATTTAAGTAGTCCGGAGACGCTTTTTCATGAACATTAGCTTCATCGTAAGTGTGCCTTTAACGACTTCTTGGTGATTTTATTGGTGAAAGCAGTGTTCGCACGAGTGCCTGCTGTCGTTTCCCGATGAAGGGGTGATAGCGAAAGAAATGGTATCAAGGGGTCTATTGCTAACCTTGGCTGGAAGCCAATATTCATTACTGGCCACGTCTATGCTTACTAAATAAGTTTTTGAGGTTGTCATCTATCACAGAATGGAATCTGGGCATGCCAGTACAACCGCAATTACCAAGGCACCCCGGGAGCAAGGAGAAGGGTCGTTTACGCTTTGTGTACTAAGCAGCAGCGCCTTGGCCTAATGGCCATCTGAGCCAGAAATTTCGGGCATGGATTCAGCGCAAACAAAAAAACATCTGAAAATCATCCTAACCTTGGCATTCAAAGGGGCAACGCGAGCCATCTACTGGACCGAATCGGCCAGATACATTTTTTGCAGCAATTTTATTGAGAGGCATTACTTGTCAGGCTAGAGTGACCATTATAGCCATCTAAGCGCCGTCATTAGTAGATTAGCGTTGCCAGCTTTTCCCCAGAGGATTCACGTAATGCCTGAAAAACCGATACGTTCTAGCACCATGTGGGGCAAGGTAGGCCATAGTTAATTACACATAAGCGCTCGTGATTTATGGGCTCTCGCTCACGCTCGTCAGGAAGGCGCCTAGACGGACTCCATGCATGTGACATCTTTCAACGAGCAGCAAATTCGATTAAAACGCGACATTCAAAACGGCGTAACCTCTGCGCAAAACAGTTGCTTAAAGGCAAGATTCGGGATATAAATAGGTGTGGAAAAGCGTTCAGTTATGAAGCTATAGGTGGGAGGTGGTCTGTAAAAGAGAAGGAAAGCAAACGAAACCACCGATTACGCCCCGTACAGAGACCTCCCCTATTTCAGCCACATTCCACCTTGGGATAGAGAAGAGGCGAATTGGACGAGTTTCACGAACCTAACTCTCTACTTGCTCCAGTGTCAATAACATTGGATCGCGCTGGGACCACTGCCTCAAATGCGCCCGCGCTTTTCAAGCAGCGCCACGTGGCAACCGACAGCGAAGGGTGGGGCTTGCGGACGAAGGTGTGAGTTGCGGGTTGGACGAGCTCCTTGCGCCTTTGTCGCGTACTTTCAAGCCGCAAAGCAGGGTCAACCCTACGTTGTTACAAGTAACAACGGGGGGGGGGTCGTACCCACTTTAGTCGCTCGAAATCACGTGTGGGATTGAGGTGAAACTAAGATTTCGTGGGTAGTAGGCTGGGCGAGTGGAGGGCGCGCAGGATAAAAATTTGCCGTTTCAGAGTGCGTATATACCCCCGCTCGACGGCATTTTTGGAGGAAAAAGTGGGCGGGGTTTTGATGGAAGATGGAGATGGTGGAGGTAGGGAAAAGGGGGTCGTATCAAATCCACGTTGGGGAGGGGGGTCGTAAAAAATTTTTCGAAAAGTAACAACGATAGGACAGACCCTGGGCCCGACATCAACACTTGTCTAACTGCCTACTACCCCCTGGATGGAAGAGCGAGCCCGCCTGATCGCGGAGCGTGCCTTTATTCTGGTCCTGATGCTCCGACCTGGTCGCCGACGTTTCGTCCTTTTAGGCTTTCTGCGGATCCATGAAAAAGGAGAAAAAAGGCCGCGCATAGAGTGATCATTTATTCGGAATCGCTTACGGCCCTGAATGTCCTCACGCAATGAAAATCTATTTCATGCACGTCATTTCCCCGATGAAAGAGCGTCTGTGCACTGTAGAGCGGGAGATATATGTACTAAAACGGGTTGGAGCTCAGCGCAGGCTTTCATAAATCCTTAAATGAGGTCGAGTGAAAAGTGGTCAGCATTTATCAAGCTCAGTGAGATTTGCCGCAGTTTCCATATCTATTCAATGGCACCCGGAGGGCATGAGGGAGGGTTTGTATTCGGCTCCCGCCATGAATTAGCCAGGCAATCCATTATTCGGACGGTTTTATTATCTTTGCAGGTGGACCTCCCTCAAAGAAACGCACCCACCACATCACGTTGACGTGGTAAGTGCGTTGAATGTGAAGGTAGAGGTAGGAGGTGGACTAAAAGGGAGGAAAAAAGTAAAACCACCGAGGGTAATGCCCCTGTCTTTCTTGCAATTTTCACTCTGGGGTAAGGCAACGACAAGTTTTGCAAACTGCGTTCTGCACCAAGGACTGCTGGATCTATGCTATCAATCCACGCCACCCATTAATTTTGCTCAAATGCAGTTTCTTCGTTTTTTTCAGGATTTTTTTACTTAGTATGCCGATATCACGTACCTGACAGGAAGCCCGTTGTACGGCGAGAAAGGCAGAGACGCAGACAGATCAGCGGACGAGTCGCAGCTTGTATTGTTGCGGTTCCGCGTCAAGTTAAATAGAATTGAGTGTAGTATGTCCCACATCGCGTAATATGCTCAGCGACTCTTCCCCCGATTCTTTCTCGTTTGCGCTTCTCGACGGATCTCCTTTCAGGTACCTCTGATCATCGACGGCTGGCAAGTGCTGGTCAACCCTAGCAGTGTCGGTCTACGGAATCTTACTCCATTTTGGACCTTTCCGTCGCACGTTTAGATCCCGCAATCCTATCCAGCGCATTTGCAACATTTCGCGTCACTAGTAGTTAAGGATCTGTGATTCTGGATGCGACCCCCATGATTTAGAGCTACTACAGAGGGAATATTGGTTGCTAGTCGCACTTCGGCCGTTTTTTCGTCGCAGAGATTCTCCCATATTTCCGACCGCCGAAGTTACTCAGCCAGCTTTCCTTAAAGCAACAGTTCAGGGAGGGTCCGAAAATTTCAATGCCACTACTACTGAGGGATACACGAGCCCTAGTGAAGAACATATGCAGTGGAAATAATAAACGAACTTACCTCAGAAACTCAAAAACAGGGTGGAAAGTCCCTCAAACATGGGTGTTCTTGGGGATTTCCCCAATCCCGCCCCCTTGCCGGCCGTCATTGGACGCGTCGGCAATCGTGCTCGTTTTGGGACCACAGGGAAAATTGATTGAAAAATGGAGCGCGTTTACAGCGGGCACGTTCAGACAACTCGTCCAACGTGCGTCTTTATCCATTGCTGAGCGGCAGAGGGAGAGTACCTGTCTAAGACCCTCCCCGACGTTTTTTTCCAGTTTTTCATACATTAATCGTCTGGTTTTCATCTACAACTTCATTATTGGTGGTTTTTCCCGCGAAACCGTTCCTGAACTGTTGCTTTCATAAATGTCCCTCTATAAGTAGACGCAGGCCCTCCTCACTGCCCTCACCGTCTTCAGAATATGACGTCATCTGTCATCGTCGTCAAGCTCAAGGAGGCCTACCTGTAACTGCTTCAGCCTGAAGCTCTTACATAATTTCGTGAATCGATTCAATGTTACGCACTAGTTATCCTATGGAAATTAGGCTCCCAGCTTGCAAGCTCCTACGAATTGCTCTTCAGTGAAGGTCCTGTATGCTACACCGGTCATTCGAGAGCCCACTTGAGGCGTCGGACGCAGTGGCGCCATGTCCTCCAGGCAAATGTTTCGAGGCCGTGACACGTCAGATTGCCCAACGTATAAAGTGTTTCTTCGAAATGACATGTGCTCTCAATATTACGTTGGGAACCGATTCGTTTTGAATGAGAAGAGTGTGAGTGTAAATCCAGGTCTCTGAAGGCCTGCGGGGAACACTAAATCGTCGTGTTTTTGCATTGCCTCCCCCCCCCCCCTCCCTATATAGGCTAGCAGACCAGTCTCTGGCGAATCCCACCTAGACATTTGGTGACTGGGCCTGTATTTGCACTCGATCTTGCTTCTCTGAGAACAGTGGACTTTTTGGAAAGGGGTGAGATGTGAAGAAAAGCTATTGCGAAAACCGATAGCGCAAAATTGCATGCATGATGGCTTGGGGGAAATATTGTAAGGCATGTAGTTTACTTGTTTTTTTTTATGTGCCTCAAATGACGCGCTCTTACATGAGCAGAGTAGGTAAGGTAAATACTAAATAAACAAGCGATAGGATCGAGGTCACGTCATCCATAAATGCCGTCATAAAAGCCAAAAAAGCCAGAATTCTTAGAAGTAATATAGCTGAGGGATCGGAGAGGGACTAGAAGTGCCTGAAGCGACAGTGAGGTGATATGCCTAGTAAACTCTTGCACACAGCCCACTTTGCAGGCAGAACAGGGTTTCATAAAGAAAGTGGCGTGAGCTTCGAGACACGCCAGCGATGCTCGGACGAGGCCCAGGACGAGAGCAAGATTGCAATCAGGTCAGATGTTGAGGTGAGACGCGGGCTGTGTGATAAAATTCCTTCGGAAGAGCTGTTTCGTGATTTTTGCCACCATCCTTCTATGAGAAGTTAGTTCAGAACTTTGTCCATTGGGCTACATGATGGCAGAAGCCTCCACCATTGTGCGACGCCACCGGAAAAAAGATCTGTATCATGCCAATGTCCAGGGAGCGCGTTCACGAGGATACCCAGCGCTAAGGTGAACGCTAAGGTACTAGCCTTGCTGTCTGGCATGAAGTCAGGGCCGGCTTCGCGTGCTTAAACGGGAGCGAAGATGGTAGAGCCCGCAAGCTGATGGAAGGCGAATTTAGAACACATCGAGAAATTAGACCCAGGCTTAACAGTTAGACAGTCATACGCGGCGCTATTGATGAGAATAGCAATCGATGAAGCTTGTAGCCGGCGTCTCCGTATGGGCGTGCAGGTTCGGCATCATCGCTTCCTTCGAACTGCCATAGAAAGTTGAAAACAATTTTGCACGTCTACTCTCAACACCTCATAGCGCGGACGGGTAAACCAAACATTAAACCTAACCAGACATCTACTTTGGGGGACGAGTGTCGACAGAGCCTCCTATTTTCATTCACACGACAAGGAGACTCGTTTGGACTAAGGGCGATTAGGGAAAGGCACATATCCGAGGGTCCAAATTGAAAAGCGCGCCACGAATTAGCGCTTTTAGACGGCTTGACTACCCGTAGTACCTGCCTGTAGTTGAGGCAAGTGTATGCCTGTTCGATTTTAGTTTAAGTGTGAATAGTTTTGAGCAATATGCATAATCTTCCTAGCGCTTAGCACGGCAATCTTCCGAGGTTCGTCAATCTGGACACGTTAATACGACCCCCAGAAAAACACATGTTGGCAGTTTTCAGACGTGACGGGAAACTGCGAACGGCTATGTATAGACCAGCCCTAGAAAGCCATTTCCCTGTCTGTGTCCTGCCCTTACGCGCTTGAAGAGGCCGTCTGGTATATGCACAAAGTGGCTCGTTAGGTTTTACTGCCTAAGTGTTTGCGTCTTTGGAATGCGCTCACGAATCTTCGATTCCAAGTGGTGGGGAATAATAAATCAAGGATCACCCCTCAAGGATTATTTTGTGTCTTGCTTTCACGGAAGAAGTACATATATCGCAGTTGAATGAGATGAAAGATAAAAAGGACGATTTAGCGCTGAAAAATGGCGCGCTAAGTTCAGGGTTTAATCGACTTCACTATTCGCTATACGCCGTGCTTTCAGTTTTTATATATTTCGTTCGGTATTCTGGATACCTAATTGGGTTTAAAAAAGGTCGAGGAACCAGCCGATGTCTAGGGCAGTCCTCAGCAGGGTCACTCGTCGCATTTGCACTTTTCCACGACCCTCTTCCTTTAGAGGGGTCTCGATGGACCTCCTCCCACCACCATCAGTCCTAGGAGGCTAGTATTCGATCTGCAGTCGGCACACCCTACTGCGCCCCCTTTTCCTCAGAAACGGCTGCCTTCGCCTTAATTGTCGAAAACCCCACCGGATACAACCCCTTGTTACGAATACCTTCAACACTTTTTCCTGGTAGCTGACCTTTCTCAACCCCTAGATGCAACCCCCTTCCCATACAAATGCGACCCACTCGTTCTAAGGGAACAGATAGTTGACCCTGGTCCTCAGTCCATCAGACAGATCGAGTCGTAGGGATAAAATGCTTCTGAGGAAGGAGGCGTGCCAGAAGAGGATAAAAGGATAAAGCATTTGCCGTTGATCAATCCCTTTTTGGGATGCGGCACGCATTCTACTTCCATTTGTACATTCGTAGTGGCGTTTGAATGCGATGTGGCCTATACAATGACTTGCGGGGGCCAGCCGATGTACAAGTCAGTGTTTTTATCCTCCCAGACAAGTCTGGTACCAATTAACCGACCCCGGAGGGATGGAAGGCTTGGTTGGCCCGGGCGACTCACGACCCAGGATTTGATCCCGGACCGCTCGCGTGGTGAGCGCGCCACTTGCCACTACACCACTTCCGCCCTTTAAGAGTCGAAACAACTCAAATTAAAGGGTCCACATCCTCGATTCGTTCCGCTGATCAACGCCTTCTCGCGGCGCTTAATTTCCGTTCTCATGTCATTATAAGCATGAGAAATATTCCATTCAGAACCTGCTCCGGAATTCCGTGCTGAAAACCACGTAGGCATTCTTAAAAAAGCACTCATCTAATTAGATCGAGGCCGCAGAACAAATCAAGCGTATGGATCTCCCTCTCTGCTGACTTGTTTCGTTTTCTTAGGCATGTCTTTTACGATTCGTTCCTTTACCAGTGCAACCTTTTCAATTATTAATACTATGTCTCCCTCAAAGCTTCCTCAAAGAGACAGCAGAAAGGAATATTCGTCACGACTTCTGAGAACTAAATAATGAATCCTGCGGATGGCGTAGGCCGAAGGAGGTCTAGGCCGAAGGAGGTCTGTTCGGGGATTCTATTCACCAAAAAAAATTCATGTGGAAAGTTCACGCACTTGTTATGCATGCAACTGGATCCTGCTAGGTTGTGAAGAAAATTTTTGCAGCTTTTGATATTTTAGGTGGGATTCCTAACGTTTTTTTTTGGAAGATTTTACCGAGACTCCATGCATTATTTATGGTCTCAGCTCTCTCGATTAAGAGTAGTTGTTTGCTGCAGAACATTTCCCCATCTCTTTGCAATGTTGAAGACGACATGCTATAAGCAATACTAACGACTTCATTATCCCGTTCAACTAGTCAGAAAACGACGTCCGAAAGGACGCGATAGTCAACGATGACATTTGGTCCCAAACCAGGGTCAAGTGCGTCTGGCATTAGCAGGAAGTGCATTGTAAGTTTTGGATGGAGCATATTTTTTTGTTTCAAAGGCGGGGGGGGGCTTATACGTGATTCGGGATAGGACGTGTTCCGCTAGTTTTCAGGATGCGGAAATAACGAATTCGGTCAGGTATTTTGAAGTGGGGAAAATGCTCACACAGTCATGAAAAGCGCGTTGAACGGGCGGAACTGTGAAACTACGGGGTTTTCCTTTCAGAACCTGTTAAGTCCCCTGCCTCCAACCTACCGCATCATGCCAGTTTTGGTACCTGAGTTGGGAGATTATCATGCGGTAGAGTGGCAGGATACAGTGTTCACAATAAAAGCCGTTAGGTGGTTAGGGGTCGTATACAGGACACCGAGACCTCCACCAGGGGGATGTGATGGCTGGAGTCTGCATTGGAGCAGCGTTAATCGTGCTTTGCGCAGCTCCTAAAAATTTTACGACCTTTCTCCTTTAGGGGAGCCTCGATACGATCCTCCCGACCACCCCCCTCACTATCATGACTTTTTCTATAAATGGCTCTGAGTACGATCGATAATGAGAACCTCCATCACTTCTTCCCCTTACAAAACGACACTGAGCGGATCCTCTGGTAACTTCCTTAATTTATTGTTTTCATGATGCTCTCCAAAAAATACTCGCAAATCCGTCAAAACCTTTAACTTTCACAGAGAGGAGACCTTGTTCCACCCTTAAACCTCTGACCAACACAAATTATGCCCTCTCCAAGACTTAATACGACTCCTCTTTTGTCGAGAACTGCGCAACGACATGGCGATCGCATCCCTACAGAACGTGTCTTCTGAAGGTGACAGCGGCTCATTCAGGGCAGAATCACGAAGGTATTATGTAGTAGTGTGAACCATTGCGACAGTCGTAATGAGAATGAGCAATCCCTTCCGTGAAAAGGGAGCCTATAGGGGGCACCCAACCAAGAACCTCAATGGCGCGATCCATAAAAACTCCGGTTATAGGGGAAGAGCCTGCTCTCGATCCATCAAAAAGCTTGTATCACCCGACCCACAACAACATATATCACCTGTATCACCTGTCGTCCCGTTGATCATCGAATTGCTCGAGCGGGCGCCAGCAACGTCTCCATTCGTCCCTGTCGCGTGCAAGAGTTGTCCAGTGGACCCTCCTCGCTCGAGGGACACGATGTCCTTCATTCCTTTCGTTCAGAGCTTTCGTGAAGAAGTCTGACCATCGGGCCGGCGGTCGTCCAGGTGTTCGTTTGACGTCCCGAGGGATCCAGTCGGTAACCGCTCTGGTCCAACGGTCATCGCAAAATCGCATGACGTGTCCGGCCCACCTTATCTTCGATTCCTTGGCGAAAACGGCAGCGTCCCTGATCTTCGATCGTTGGCGTAGTTCGGCACTCCGGATTCCCCTCTGCACTTGCGTGTATAGGGTTACTCCTAGCATCGTCCTCTCGACAGCGCGTTGGATAACGCTGACCGCATGCTCGTCCTGCCTGCGCAGAGTCCAAGTCTCTGAGGCGTAGGTTAGGGCAGGAAGGACAGCGGAATCGAAGAGGTGGGCACGGAGCCGGATGTTCTTCGTCTTCTTCACTACTCCCTCGATGTTCTTATACGCTCCCCAAGCCGCTCGTTTCCTCCTGCTCAGCTCTGGAGCTAGATCGTTCATCATATTGATTTCCCGACCTAGGTACACGTAGCTGGAGCATTCGGTGATGTTCGTTCCGTTGAGCGTGAATGGGGCATCAGGAACCAATCCGTTTCTCATAAACATCGTCTTCGTTAGGTTCAGCTGCAGACCAACCTTACCACAGGCGCAGTCGAAATCAGCCAGCATTCGCTCCGCTTGCTCGATGTTCGGCGTTATAAGAACGATGTCGTCAGCAAAACGAAGGTGGTGTAGTTGCCGGCCGTCGACCTTCACTCCCATGTCTTCCCATTCCAGTGACGCATGACGTTCTCGAGAGCGGCGCTGAAGAGTTTGGGCGAGATGGTGTCGCCCTGTCGAACCCCTCTCTTGACGTCGATGATGACCTCCTTGTAGAATGGTGAGATTCTGGTCGTAAAGTTGCTGTAGAGCTCACGAAGAATCTTGATGTACTGAGTAGGGACGCCCTGGTTGCCCAAGGCTTCGATGACCGCTTCTGTCTCCACAGAGTCGAAGGCCTTCTTCAAGTCGATGAACGTGAGACAAAGCGGCATCTTGTACTCTCGTGAAACTTCAATGAGTCTTGTAACCGTGTGGATATGGTCGATCGTGCTGAACCCTCTTCGGAACCCTGCTTGCTCGCATGGCTGTCCTTCATCTAGTATTCTGCCGATCCTGTTAAGGATGACTCGAGTGAATAGCTTGTAGATTACAGACAGCAGGCAGATTGGGCGATAGTTGCCAATGTCGTCCAGGTCTCCCTTCTTGTACAGCAACACGGTCCTGCTGGTTTTCCACGGAGTGGGTACCTTGCATTCCGACAGGTAGCGCGTGAAGAGTCGAGCCAGAGTTTTGATGATAACTGGCGGCGCATTCTTCAGATGTTCCGGTTTGACCCTGTCGAGACCGGGTGCTGTACGATTCTTCACCGACTTGATGGCGTGTCGGACTTCGGAAGAGAGAACTGAGGGGACGACGTATCCATCCTGTTGCAGTTGATAAAGTGGGCAGATGGACATGGCTATCGAAGAGATCCGAGTAGAAGTCGTGGATGACTTTCTCCATTGCCCTTCGGGATGCAGTAACTGTTCCATCCGGACGTCGGAGGCAGGTCATCTTGGTCTTGTAGCTGGCAAAGCTTCGGCGGGCATTGCGGATGCTCCTCCCAGCCTCTGCTGCTTCAGCTAATACTGCTGCTCTTCGCTCCTTGAGATCTTCCTTTATCGCCTCTCTGCATAGCTTCGCAAGCTCGGACGTGAGTCGGTGATTGCCTGCAGCTCGTGCGGCTCCACGCTGGCGTATCAGTTCGAGAGTTTCCGGAGACAGACGTCCCTTGGTGACTTTCAAACTCTCTGCCTTCTTGCCACAATCGTGAAGATGTTCAACGAGCCGATAGTACTCCTCGTCGATGTTTTCGATGACGGAATCCTCCCATAAGCTGACGAGGGAAGCGAAGTGGTCCCAGTTGATGACTGTCCTGGGGCTTCGCTTCCTGAACTTTGCTGCTCTCTCAACACGCATCGAGAAGTGGAATCTTGCGCGGAGGAGACGATGGTCCGATCCCGTGTAGAACTTTGGAACAACAGCGACGTCGGTCAGGCAAAACCTTCGATTGAAGATGATGTGGTCTATCTCGTTATGGAACTGTCCATCAGGTGACTCCCAAGTCCAACGAAGGTGAGGGGGCTTTTGGAACTGTGAGTTACCATGGATGGTGTTGGTCGACATGATAAACTCCGACAGTCTCTCACCCTGCTCATTCCATCCATTCCGTGAGTACCGATGTGAAGTTCTTCAGCCGTTCTTCTTGGGCCAATCTTAGCGTTGAAGTCGCCGACGATGACCTTGAAGAAGGTATGATCTTCCTGTAGAACTTCTCCAATTCCATATAGAATGCTTCGTGTTCTTCTCGTCGTAGCTGGATGTTGGTGCGTAGGCGACGAAGATTGTCAAAGCAGGAGTTGAACCACATCTTCTCAATCTCAAACGTCCGATTCGGGTTGTAAGGCTTTCGTACGAATCGATGTTTATGGCCAAGTGCGTGTTGACGAGGACACCCACACCGCCAACGCCTCTGCTGTCGCATGTTCCAAGGAACAGTTCTTCTCCAGTATCGAAAACGGCGTGTAGCGGGCGGTGCCTTCTCGTCTCGGTCAGTCCGATGACGTCGTACTTGATCTTCCTGGCCTGCATCATCAGATCTTCGATGTGAGCTTCGGATGCAAGCGTTCGTGCGTTGAAAGTACAGATCGCCATCTTAGTCCTTCTTCGTTTAGGCAGCCTATCCGGGCCCTGAGATTCTAGCAGCCTCTCCCGAGCGGTCCTACCCAACGCTGCCGTATTGGGGGCTCCCTCAGGTTCAGGGGAATGAGGCCCATCCATATTGCTGTTTTCGGCATATTGAAGGCACACGAGTAGCTTGCCAGGCTCTGTCGTGTGGGCTAGGATAGACCTCCAGGTAGTTAGCCACGCTATCCTGGAGCGGAACAAGGGGCTTATTTTTTGGAGGCGGCCCCGAATCGCCTCCCATGTACTTCCCAGTCACTTGAATGCAAGCTTTTGGCTGTGCCGACATGCAGGATACCAACCGCACACACACAGAGCGCACCACACACGCAAGCATGCATGGATGCGCCTGAGTGGAGACAGCTGGTATGAATCAACACAGCACTACAGAAACAGGGAGTCCATCCCCTGAATCCACCTGCGTCTCAGGGCAAGTACATGGTGGCTTTTGGTCCGCGATTTACCCCCTATCCGCCACCTGGGGTCGCGCCACGTAGCCTCGCCACCAACCGGCTCGAGATCTTTCAGTGAGAGAGGACCCTCAGTGAAAGAGATCCGTGGATCGGATAATCACAATAACAGGTATGCGGAAAAAAATCCAAAGAGTTTCAGAAACAGCAAGAACACCCGGTACACTTCTCAGACCATTCTCATTTCCAAGATAAAAGGCCCGTCTCATAAAAAAAGACCATCCCTTTCAAAATTCATTATTTCACACTTCGCGGCCTATTGAACTACCTCTTATTCGCTAATGGCTACATAGTTTATTGAAATAACAAGATTGAGATGATGCCCGAACCACTCTGTTCGAAGAGTCTCCCTTTAAAACTGACGCAGCCTATTTGATCTGATGCAAAGTGCGACTTATGAACTGGAACCATACAGTAGCCATCAACGCTTTGAAAAAAGACACTCGCACCTTATTGAGAAAACCTTTCGTTTAAAGAATTTTTTCAACTGCTACGATCATGTGCATTATGAAAAATAGAAAAAGGAATGAAAATTCGATAATTAATCAACGATAAGAGCCAAAACTCATTAGGAAACTCTTAGTCGGTAAATCTAACAAATAAAGCGCCGCAAGCTGCGGCATAGATTATGTCAGAGAGCAATACAGCATTAATTGCCAGAAATGAAAGCGCATCCATTGCTTCTCACAATCTCATAAGCAGCACGACTTAGAAAAGCTTCACTTTCCGATAATATTCTTCATATCGGATGTTGTTTGCAACATACGAAAATCGAAGATTTAGCGACCTTACTCAATAGACGCATAGTTAGATCAACTTAGACGGACCTGACCGGTTCCAATGTGCAATTAACCAAGCTCGTGTAGCTAGAGTGCGTCATTATGCGACCTATAGGAATGGAGAGATTCCAGGGACAATGAGCCTCATGGACCACTTTCCCCTAATCCCTCCTAATGGTTGGTCCAAGGGAGGGGGTAAGGTGAAGTGGGGTGTTGAATGTAGGAGATCCTTACATAATGATGCCCCATAACTCGTGTAAACAACAGCAAGCGCAAAATGGCTTACAGTACACGGCTCGAGTGAAAAAGAAGTGCATCAGAACTAGGCGTCCTCGCTCTTCCTGATTTCTGCACGAGTGCAGCCAGCGCCGGTAAACACTCACCCCTCCAGTCTAGAAGTATTGGAATCAAAAAAATACTGAACTCGATCCACTCATCCAAGGGCAGCGGTCAACCAAAAGTCTTGGTGATTCAGCGTTTTGTAGTGTTCTCTGGGCACTCTCGCATGCACACTATTACAGCGTCTCTGCTTTCTTTCCTTCCTTCAAAAGGCTTAGTCCTAGAAAGCAGAAAGTATGTGCTTTTCTGTCTGGACTCTCACGCGTTGGTTGACCACTGTCCCGTGACCGGAATTCCTCGACCATGGCTCTCTACTGTGCGAGAGTGCCGAGAGTGAATGTACGCGCGGAGAGCACAGACGGCTCGCGGTGGCGAGAGTGAATATCCGCGCGGGAGAGCGTGACTGAACAGGCGAAAATCCTCGACGAGCCGTTGCTGTTTCCTCGACCGATTTTCACCCTGCCTCAGTCTCATTCGCGTCGCTCTTCATTGCCAAAGCCAAACCTTCTTTCGAATATTCTTCATTCAAGTTCCTTCTAGGAAACGAGTGGCACGTGCCGAAGTGATCAGTCAGCAAACGCACTCATTTATCTTGTCTTTGAATCTGCTTCTCGTTAAATTTGGCTCATTTCAAGAAGTATAATTTAGAAAAGAGCTACTGAGGTCCTATTCAGCAATTACTCAAGGCTATGAGGCGGAACACCCGAATTAAATTTATTCATAGATGTGCACTTTTGTGCTTGAACGTACCCGGGTCTTTAATTATTAGCTACGGTAGTGTGTAGGTTGTGAACTTCCAGTGTCGAGTCGTGTGGTGTGTGGTCTGCACCTGAGCGTCTGGTTTTCTAAAACACTAGAGGGCACATATGTACCTCTCACTACGCATTGCTACATGAGCACCCATTTCATCGTTTGAAGCACTTGTCGAGCTTAACGCCCCCTACCGGTGGACGTTGTGCCTCACATAGGCAATAAGTCGAACAGTTTACTGCTAAGAGAGTAAATGTCAGCTTGAGTAATGCTTCTTTAGCACTAATCTGGCCTTCCAAGGCTTTCGCTAAGAATTGTAAAACCTTTGAGAACTAGGCCAAGGCACTAATGTTGAATGACGGCTTAGTGTTCCGTCCCAAAAGGGGGAGGGGGAGGGAATATATATCGTAAGCGTCGTTTTGGAGTTCTGTCTTTGTAGGAAGAAAAAGGGTGGAATGGTACAAAAAGATTCGGTCTACCTCTAGGCAGAGTCAAGAGTCATATTCGCAGTCTTCCGAAAATTTTACGACAATCCCTCCCTTCAGAGGCTCGCACCCCTAATCACGATAGTCTTGGAAGGCTCTCAAATACGGACACCACTTCTCCTTCTCAACTCCCACCCTCACCATCGAGGAAATCGCTACTACGAACCTAATTCCACTAATTAGAATTTAATCTCTCTGCTTTTCTTGAATTTCATCATCCGTCAAAATTCCTTCCAAACAAAACCCTTAAACGACTTCACCAACTTCCATCGGCCAGCTTTCCTACTGTGGTAACTTAGTTGAATCCAAATGCGACCCCTCCCCACTTCCCGAACACAATCGCACCCTCTCGAATTAGTGCAACGGACGGTTGACCCTTCCCTAGGTGATCTTATGTGAGAGCGCTCTTCAGACATTCAAGAACCAAAAACTCTGAACTCTGGGCATCGTTGTTTTTCATACATCTGTCGGTGGAACTAAGACTATTAGGAGGGATTGCACTCGTGTTCTCATAGTAGATGTTGGTTCTGAGAACTAACTATGCGGGTGCATTTCTTAATATGCTCAGGGGATATGGATTCATGTATAATTTGCACGAAAAAGAAGTCATTCGAGAAGATATTAATCAACCAAACGTTGCTCTTCTCTTGCTCAGGGGAATGCCAGAGTGGTTTGGAAACTTCTAAGATTCGAATCGCCGACAATTCCTTCGCTACACTTCTATGCGGGGCCAATCGTCCGTGGTTTCAATTCCCAAAAAACCTTCTTCCAGGGATTTCGATCAAGCAGCCTGAGAGAGGAGTTCCCCCAACAATCCCCCACCCCTTCCCGACCCCAAACTACCGCCCTCGCCATCATGTCTGCTTCTATACATAGTATTTAATTCTGAGACCAAACGAGGCATCTCAATTCCGTCCACATTTTCCTTCAAAATGAATGTTGAGCGAAAGGGGAGAGCAGAAGGGAGGAGGGGAGTGAGGGTAGGGCAGGCTCCAACTACTGTAGCGGTCAAAAGTGTTCGCCGAAATGCTTTTTCGTGCTCCTCTTTTCTTCAGATAGAAAAAAATCAATGGTGATCTCGAAACTTTTTTCATTTGATTATCCGGATTCTTTGGAACTCAAGGAAATGAAAACACTATGAAACATAGTATATCAATCTTTTGGAGGGTTGCTCAAGTGGGAAAATAATGCACGAGAAATCGTTTCGGCGAACACTTTTGACCGCTACTGTATATCTAACCGAAGTGGCATGCCTATGATTTCAACAATTTCATACTTACCCTTCGGATTTCGTCCAAAATTATCAGAAAACCCTCCAAAACGACACCTTTCCCTCACCAATCCATCCAACTTTCAGTGATACTCCTCCTTTCAGCACGACATCCTCTCAAAAATACACAAGTTCAAACAGCCCCCCTCGTCGGAACTGCGCAACGCAACGGTTGACTCTGTCCCTAGCGCGCTATTTTTGAGCAGAGCAGATTCTTGCAACAAATTGGGCCGAAACACCAAAAAACTAGGCATCTGAGCGGGCCAATTTGTGCCCACGTACACGTACATAAAGTTTTTCCGCAAAAGCGGTGCGTTTGTCAATTTTGCCTGACATGGTGGATGGCATCGCCTCCTGACACGAGTTTTTTCTGGTCACATTTCGTGTACCGCGGCACTTATGGGAACGTAGAGATGAAATGTTGCTTTCTGTGACAAATGTGCAATATCAACCTTTCTCCCAACTTGAAATGTGGGAAAAATCTCTCAAGGATGAGGGGTTGTGTAGTACTTTCCTTTCACTCGTCGCACAGATTTTTGAAAAAACACCATATAGGAAAATCTAGTGCATTTTTTTTGTCTCGGAAGTAATACACTATGCAGAGACCAAGCTTCGCACATCTACCACTTGTGCTTCTCAAACGGTGTTGCTTACCACCTCTCGGTTCGCCTGGTTCTTATCTGCTCAAATAAAGTATCTTTCTGGGGTTGGGCAAGTATGAACACGCCCTCCGAGTTTTTTATCCAAACTTCCCTGGAAGAAATTTGAAGATCGGAATAATGAAGTTAAATATCAGTTTACAAGTGGAGTTTACGATTAGAGGTGACCATGAGCTAAGTTAGAAAAGTTACTCAAAGGACTTCACAAAGTTCAGGGTGTGCCAAGCATTTTCAAAACGGTCTTTTGCATGATATAGAGGCACATGCGGGAACCACAGAACCATGGTTAATTTTTCCTGAACGGCCCTCTGAATACCAGAAAAGGGGGTCCCTAGTCACACCTTTTTCACCAGTTTTTCAATCAAAGTCTATTTGTAAGGGTTACTGACGTCCTAATCATGAATTGGTACTAATTATTCATGCTAACTCCATTTTGCGCGAATTTTGAAACGTCAACTCGAAATGCAAAAATTTGTCACCACGAGGAATCGAACTAGGGACCCCTTTTCTGGTATTCAGAGCCGTTCAGGAAAAATGAACCATGCTTCGGTCCCATATGTGCCCCAATGTCATGCAAGAAACCATTTTGAAAAGAACTAGAACGACCTCTTGTAGATGTTCAGACGATCTCAGACGACCGCCGGCAGCACGGGCGGGTTGGACCTTGCGCTGATCCCAATGAATTGTTTTGCATGGTCTCGATCCTGGGCTAGGAGTTCTCAGGTGTGTGGTCACCTGTGGATCATAGATGTTGTTTCGATGAGCAAGGGAATCTGTCCATCGTAAAGGAGGACGGCCTTGCGGCCGTTTCTTCTCGCGGGGCTATCATCGCACAGTAGCCGAACTCCATCGTCCGTCATCCCTTCTCATCAGGTGCACTCAGTGTGCTGGTTAAAGAAAATAACCGATGAGGGACCGATCCAGAACTCGAGATGAACCCATGCTTGTATGATTTCCGCACGGTTGTGACTCTTATCAGTGCACTTCTTCAACGTCTTACGCCTCTCCTCTCTCTCTTGCCTAATAAAGGCTAAAAACCTGCGGTTTAGCAGATCGGTGGCGTGCCGCGTCAGAGGAGCGAAGCTGTGCCGGACGTGCATGTAGATCTCACAGACATATATCCTCCGCTTGGTTCGATCTCCTGGGGGAGGGCAGTCCCATATTAAGTTCTTCTACTTCCGACCTTCGGCCTTAAAAGCTATAAATTGAAAAAAATAAGAAATGAAAGCCCTCGGTTGAGTGTCGTCTCGGGCGATCATGCACGGTACAGTGGCCTTGGAAACCCACCTTTATCAATATCAATATCAGGACCCCCTCACGAGGTCAACAGAAAGGGCCGAAAATTGGCGCTCATCTTATTAATGAGAAAATTTTTAATGAGAAAAAAAACCAGGTGCGTCATATGGCGCATCCATGCCCTGCGAGGCACAGGCCGGGCTGCCACATCTACCGTACCGGACACCATGACCATATTCGACCCGGTTTTGCTTCGTGGTATCAACAACAAAGCTATTCGCTCTTTTTTCAAATCTTTGAGATCCATGAACATTTTTGATGCCCCCTTATGAAATCAATCAGTTGCTGAAGTATAGTAGTTGAGTGATGTGATACGATTTGATCCGGACCAAGTCGAGTATGTGACAGTTATGGCTCCGTACAATTTGCGCTATGAGCGCGTCCCAAAAAAAAACCGACCAACTGAATAAATCATCCGTGATTGCATAAACGCGTTCGAACCTCGCGTTAGGGCTTCTCAAAACCTTACACATTTCTTCGCCCACAACAACTTCGTTCCATAAGCCCCTTTCACTCCAGCAGACCTGCAGGAGATAATAAGTTTTCCGAGCTGGTTCTCTCCGAAATTCAGCTTTTCCTTGGAACACATTGTCCTCTATGACCACACATATCACAGCTCACGCAAGAAGATAAAAGCGCCGTGCGCAATCCCTTAAGCTGCCGGGCAGCCAACGCTCGCGGAGGGCTATAATTCCACGGGCCAATAAACAAAAACAATAACCATAAATCTGGGGAATGGGAGTCAGAGCATAAATCAGAAATTGATTTGGGGTCATCAAAGAAAATGAAGTCTTTCCCTCTAAGGTTTTCACTAAAGCGAAACAATTCGAGTGGCAAAAATGCGATGGATGGGAGCTCCTACTCCTAACTGGTTTTTCGAACAATCGGTCGACAGTGGCCGAGATTAAGGGCGCGAGGGCGCGCGGTGCATACGCTTTCTTTGATGGAAACTGCTTCGTCTAGGCTTCAGCATCAATACTGTAGGAGGGAGAACCTTACGTTACGGCTATGGGTCTCGTTGAGACCACTGACGCTTCGAAAAGCCAGTAACTTGTTGAATTTACACGTTCCTCATCGAGAATCCTTCGTGAACTTCAACTTTGTGAACACAATTTCACAACTCTAAAAATGTCGTCGACGACGACGTCGGTTCGACAGGGATACCCGGCAAGAAATCTGTCAAGAAGGCAGAGACGCAGACGGATCAGCGGACGAGTCGCAGCGCGTGCTGTGTGATGTGGGACGTACTATAGTACATTCTATTTGCTTGACCGAAATCACTGCAGTACGCGCTGCGACTCGTCCGCTGACCCGTCTGCGTCTCTGCCTTCTCGCCGCGCGACGGGCCTCCTGTCGGGTACCCCTTCGACAGAGCGACACCATCTTGCAGAAGCGCCCTTATAGTCCCTTCCAAAGGCAGAAATGATAGGGCACGGTGCTGACAAGGCACGAAGCTGTTCCTATTATAGCTCAATTTGTTCGTAGGCTCGCATTCTGGACTTCAAGATTGGCCGGAAGTAGAAGGTTCCTCTTGTTTTCCGCTCTCAAGGTCTTCTCTCATCTTCAAGGGTTCGCTACAAGGAATTTCACTAACCCGTTCTACGCGTCCATCATTCAAACAGCAGCATTCAGCTGCATTCGAAAAAGCCTGCCGCATTAGTGTACCACGCTCCAACACACTGCAAGGCGTTGACACTTTATCACCTGAAAACTTGACGTAACGCTGGTCTTTAGATATATCACACCCTTGAGATTCTGCACTCAGCAATCATTCACATATCACCTTCGCATTGCTCTCATTCGCATCGTTGTTATGTCTCTCCCTGCTGATTTCTTCCTCTCCGGCACCCAGTGTCTCTTATCACGCTGTTTGACTCTAATGATTAGGCTCTTTCACAACATCGAATAAGGGAACATTCATTTAGAGCTTTAATTTTGAGAGCTTCTTGACGGTTCACTTAGAGCTCTTGACGGTTCACTTCGCACCTCTACTTGCATTCGACGGAAGAGCTGCACTTACTTGAATACACATTTAGCTCCGTGGTTGTGTGCGACTTGGAGTCAAGGCTCGAGATTGGTGCCAAGAGTCATTCCCTCCTTATTTGAGAAAAAGTGATACCGAAGTACAGGAGTTGTGGCACTGATCCAATTCAACTCGAAAGTGCGCGGTAACCTTGTCCGCTGCGGGCGCTGCCACCTCGCGGCATACATGGTGTTTGCACCTCTCGCGTACGACGTACTATCTCGCGTTTTCCCTCTCCTCGCAGCGCTGTGTCTCTCCGTCATACCACGGCCGGCCTCCTAAGGGAATTTAGTGTTTTCTATGGTGCTTTTTGCTTTTTCTCTCCACTATGTTCCTCATTGCACTTCTTGCCTAATTTTTGAACAAAATAACGCACAATTCGATCCCTTTCGGTGCCTTTGGACTCTGGAGCTATTGCCCCACTTTTTACCACAAGAGTGACAAAACCTTTACAGTTGGGGTCGGTAGCTTCATTGGTGTACACAACTTGTCTGCTGTGCCTTTGCATCGTCTACTGAATCAAAGGCTAACCCATTTCACGACTTTTGTCCTTTTCCTAGAAAAGGCGTTGTTCTTTTCTCTCTGATGAATTACCTTTTTATAGCAGGGAAGCAACCAGGGGCAGACGACACTTCAACGAGTTGTAGTGCTCGCGTTCCAGAACATTACACCTGAAAACACCTACATGTGCTGTATTTGTGATTGTGAAAATGACTGAATAACCTTGCGACAGCGCTGTGCCATTCACCACCACACTGTGCGCTTAAAACCCATGAATTAGCCACTTCCATTTCGCGATAGAGCAGGGTTTCCATTGTGCACTTCGATTTACCGAGAGTTGCAGCGTCCTATGGAACTGCTATTGGGTGTTTTTGCGACATTATTTTAGTAATCCTTCTGATCTGCGTATTTTCGGAGAAACGTACTGAAACCTCGAGGGAGGGTTCCACGATAAGGTTGAAAATTGAATGAGAGAGAAACTTACCTACTGGAAAGACAAGCGAACCCCCTGAGGGTGTGGACCGACGCGCAATCCGCTAAGGATATGTCCCAAGCGATTTAGCATGGCCATCCTCGCGGCGCCGTCGACGCGGTACGCCCACCGACTGGCTAACGACCGTCGCCAATCTCTAGCCGTTTGGCAGAGGACGCGTTGAAGA
>MU882561.1:0-44886 GCA_036418205.1 Ostertagia ostertagi
AACTCAACTCGAAAGTGAGGTCGCCTCCTTTCTCGACCGCACTCCGCTGGGTTTTGGCGGGAGCATCAAGAAATTTTCTGAGCGTTGAAGACAAGTGGTGGACACTCATGGTAGATATAAGACCGGTCAGGAGTTGTAAACAAAAAAGATAAAATCAAAAATTTGAAAAAGTGTTGCAGGACTTTCTTTCCAACCTAATATGATCAGACCAGCCACGCACTATCGCTTTCGAGAGTAGATGTCGTTGACCCGCATAGGCGATGAGAAGTTGCAAACATCGGTCGCTGCTCCTTATCTAGGCCTTCCTTTCAAACGCCTCTACGATTCTAATTGATAGCGATTGCGTGGCTCACTCTAAAGCTTCGGCCAACGTCGTTCACAATATCTTTGAAATCCTGTTGTTTTCCCTTTTCTTTTCCCTAGCCGTTTGGTGAAGTAACATCGAACAATTGTTCTTTATTTATGAAAATATCAGGTACATATATGAACACATTTTTGACTTCTAGGGTATCGGAAAGGGGAAAAGTAAGAGTTAGAGATCTGCAATTGGATGTTGCTTTGATTGGATTAGACTGAATTTGATTGGATGTGGCTTAGGTTTATGGAAACTGAGAGATGAGAACCACCGAGTCAAACAAATAGATTCCCATTTCAGTCGTTAAGAAGTAAAGGACTGACCCAGTTTTTTTCAGCTGCACACCGAAAAGAAAAGCAATGGAGAGTTTCCGATAGAGGTATTTTCGACGTCTTCAAGACGATGTGAAATTGCTCGTCAACACATTTTGGGTTATCTCGCCAGTAATCATGCTGCATCAGAAGATATGAGCTCGTCAACGATCAAGAGAGAGGTGGTAGTTGTTTTACTCCTTCACTATTATTTTTATTTATACAGCACATTTTATTTACAATTTTTTCTCGGTAAGTTTTCATCGCTAAGGTTTTTGAAGTGTGGATGGGCCGCGTTGAGAGGTGGTCAATTGACCACGGGTAAGCATAGCGCGCAGACAGCTGGTCAGCAGTTAAACGGTTGGAAACAACTATTGAAAAATGCTCCACTTCTGGAAAAAAAAGCAGTGAAACCTATTAAGAAAGGGGCAGCTTTTGACGCAGGGTCGGTAGAGTTCTCACGTAGTGTGGGACGCTCCAGTAGATCTGTGCGATAAGCAGAGAGGAATTTGCGAATGTGCATTCCCAGGTAATACATTACGTGGATTGGGGCATTGCCGATGCGCGGAAATCAAAAAACCGCTGCAGGTGGAAGGCTATACCGCGAATGATTACGGCCATCAAAGCCTGGAGATGAGAGTATAGCAGAGCTCCCGGAACACTTACGTTGTGGATTTTAGTCAGGCAGATGTGATCGTACTGTCAAGTACTACACTTGCGTGCGCGATTGGGTAGATGCCACCCGGTCCAACCATGCTTTCCATCCATTCCATGGTCGCTTCACTAAGACAGGAGGCGTATGTAGCACTATCTTTTGGGCACGGAGGAGAAGTTCTTGAAATCTATTTTTTTGTCTTTTTTCTGTGATATTTACTTCACTTTCAGGGCATTTTTTTACACACCCGTCACAGATGGATGGGGGAGGGGAGGACGAGGGGGGTGGAATAAATGGAGTTTAATAAAGTCCCTTCCTTTCGCCCGATAGGGGATATGGGAGCACACGATCCCAGATCATCTGGGAGGACAAAAACACATCTGTTCCAAAGTATGCTGAGTTATGAACAAAGCTTCCGCCCCAGTTTGTTCATAACCCAGAATTATTGTGGAGCTTTTGCAAAGCAAACTGTGGCCCAAAACAGCGCCTAAAATCAAAAACTGGTCGGTTCGTTGATTTGCCGCCTAAGTCGCTCTGGTCCCTCATTTTGCATTCAAGTGCCATTATGGTCCTTGAAGTGATTCGTGTGCATGGCGTATACCAAACGGATAAATTTTCTGATAATTTCGTATCACGGTTGCACTGACGTCTACGTGTTCAGGTACGTGCTCGTCCCAAAGTGCACCTTGATATAAGTCCGAAAAAATTGAATAAAAAGCATAATGATTGATGAATTTTGTTTTGCTGTGATGGATTTCGTGATTATTCTGCAAGTAATATTCTACGATGTTATAAACATGATATCAACATATGTGCGTAGGTTCGAGTATAACTGTGTAAATTTTTTCTTTAATCTTCGAAAATCATTCCTTCAAATCCTATCGATTAGAAACGTAAGGATTCGTTTGTTTGTTTTTTGAATAGCGTTAAAATATTTCATTGTGATTTATGACGTTGAACGCATTGTTTTTGTATAGGCAATTATGCTGATCCTCTAGTCTAAATGTTCTAAACTTCTAAAAGGCGTGTGTATACAGTATCTTGTGAATACAACTTTTTTTGTTTGTTACTTGTGAGTGTTCTTGTTCATTACTTCATGTGTTAAATTATTCTCTTAAATAATAATGAATTGTTTTTATGTCATCGGGCAACATCTGACGCTCTTACACAACATCTGAAGGTCTATCAAAGGAAAAACATATTTACAAATTGCTACACAGAAGAGTACTTTTTCACAACAAGAGGTCTCATCTGAAGGGTCCTGAGTTTTTGTCAAGCCTGGCCAAATACGAGCCATGGCTTGGCGCAATGTGGCAGTCGCCGCTGGGGCGCCTGGCATGTTCGCGAAATAGTGGAGTTCCCTAGCAAAGTCTAAAGAGCTTCGCCTTCCATGAAAATTCAATAAATTACGATTTTCTACCCAGATTACTACCCAGGCTAAACCACAACTGTTGATGCTGCGGGCAAAAATCATGATTCTGTCCTCATTAGCCTATCACTTTAGTATAATAACTACGAGATATTACTGTTGCATTTCATCATATCTAACACTGTTTCCACTGTGTCATATAGGATGACGTTTTTATTTTTTATGATCCTCTTTCTGGCCTCAGGATGCGACTTGAGTTCAGCTGTCTGTCAACAAAGCCTATTTTGAAGCCATGCCACCACCCAGCCAGTTGTGGTGATGCTGTTCATAGTCTTCAAGCTCCACTAGATAGTCTTTTTCGTACTGCTATCCATCTCACCTCGGTCCCCACGTATCGCTGACACTGTCTGGCCCTAGGGCCGACCCGCGGCGCGGCGCTGACACACCCCTTCTCGCCGCCCCCCGCCCCCCCCCCCCCCTCCCCCGTCTGTTTTTTTTTTTCTTTTTTTTTTTAATTTTTTTTGCGCGTGGGGAGGTTGTCGCAGCCCGTTCTGGCAACGTCGACTTCAATTATTGCAGCTCTGTTTGTATTCTTTCATCGCGCTTTTGGATGAGAAAGATATTTAACTTGCGATCCCATCACCACACCTCACCACACCCCGCAAAAGGGCAAAAACAAACTCGCACCAAACCAACACGCGCCACCACGCTGCCCCCAGAAGGGTCTCGCGGACGCCCCTCCCAACGTTCACGCCATCCCCGTCCCGCTTACCGCTATCTTCAGGCATCACGCCCCATGTCTGGTCCACGTGGGACCCGGTACAGCGCCCCCTCTTCCGCGATGTGCCGGCATTGTTCCTAATGATACTTTCCTCTGGAAGAAAGGCACCAATAGCCAACTTGGTCCGCGGCCTTATCGCACATATTGCTTGTCAATGCTGTCGCTCCTTGTACGTTTACAACTACTATAGGCAAGACTTTCTGCTTCGTACTCATTTTCAGCGTCCATTCTAGTATTGCCCACATGATCAATGCCAAACCTTGATCGTTGCAGGCTTGTCTAATACGGTTACTTAGTATCAGACCTAATGTTTTTTCCCTTGGGCACACTCGTGTAATGTACGTTAAATAAATAAATGAATAAATCTTCATGCAAATGTATAACTACCTGTAGGGCCGCCAACAGACCGATAACAGACAGGCCTATACGGATTCCCAACGTTACCAAATGTAACCACGATTAGCTGTGTGTGCGCCCCGTGCAGCATGCAGGCGCTCTTCTAAGCCGAAGCCAGGATCAACATAGACCAAAACGGTTCGAAATTACACCAGTGGCTGAATAAACGAATAGACCCGGCAGCCAGAGAAAAGAGCAGAGTAGGTAATATTACATTGACCCGTTGTGAACGAGACAGACAACCTCAAACCAAGGGAAAGTAAGTTAGCCGCTCCATGTGAAAGTGTGGTACGACACTCATAACTCACACTGCGTCAATCCGTGTTGAAAAGGAGCCGGTATACGTAAGCCGGCATCACGGGCCGCTACCACCCAAACAATCGAGTGAAAACTCGGAAAAGAATAGACTCAGCATTGTTATCTTTCGTCGCTCCTCATAACTTGAATGTAAATTGATTCCAATCATCATCACTTACTGCGTTAATTGCACTCGACGTTTATAATGCGCTTGGCGGTAGTTACCATTGTGAATTTATCACTTAGACTGGTTGAACCCGCCCATAACTGAAAAATGACGCTGTGCTTTCGGTACTCTGTCCACTGTTACTGCCCTCCAAACCTAGAGCTGCTATTTCGTCGAACTTCAGCTTTATAATCAATATCCCTCTGATTACGAATATAAGGAATGCAATGTTGTGCAGAAATACAAAGAAGTGAATGAATAAGAATGAGCGACTGCGATCAAGGGCAGAGATCAACGGGGAAAGCCTGGTATCAGTATTTCTTTATTGTGTTCGGGCACGTCTCGCATTATCCGCCACAGCTACTACCTCGCATATTACAGCACTTCTGCTTTCTCCTTCCTTTCTAAGGCTTAGTCCTCTCACGTGTTGTTGACCATTGCCTCGGGACCGAGCGAGTGATGCTTGCGTCCGCTTCAAAGGGCGCGCCAATGCTTGCTAACCTACACGCGCGTAACCAATGCATAAAGCGGGGATTACCGGTTAACATGTGCTCCGCGCCTTGTTATCCGTCTGTGTAGCAGCGAAACTGGCACCAAGGGTTAAGCCCGTAAATTGATCTAAACTCACCAGAAACACTCACTTTTAGAGAAGCAGTCCTCATTCTCTTCCGAACCCGTCCCCTCGTTAGGCTCAGTCCTAATGGTCTTCTAATAGACTCCCCCCTAGCCCTCCCTCCCCCAAGAAGAACATTGCGCCTCACCGTACTTGTTCCGCAATGCTGCGTGTGGTAAAGTGCTTACGGTTCACGCGCGGTGTTGACGCCTAAAACTGAGGTCAATTCACGCATGCTTCACCGAGAACCTTGGTAATTTCGTCTGTGTTCAGTTCTCCAGCTTTTCGCCAAAAGCTGCCAGATACTAACCGTGTCCTGATGACACGTTTATGTCCCTCATTCAGTACGATTTTGGCTCAAAAGCGCCTTCTTAGTTTATCTTTCCGATGTCTAGCTAAAGAAGATGACTCTTCCAGCTCTGGAACGTCAAAGAGTAGGTTTTTCGTTAATTTTGAGCTGCTAATCTGCTGAAGGTTGTGCAGTAGTAAAAGGCTTCTCCGTCACGTATTGCACAATATTCCAGATTCGTCAGAAGTTACAAATTTAATCATAAGCCAAAAGCTTGGCGAAGACAGCGTGAACGTTTTAAAAATTGTGTGGGTTGTCCTACTTGCTTTTTTCCTAGTAGGATTTTTAATGTTTATTATTAATTGCTGTTGGTTCAGACAACGTTTCCGAAAGCAGCCTAATGAGTGGCCATTGGAAGAGCAGCCATTTGCTATCGTAGAAAAGAAGTTTTTAGGAAAAATAATGCACCCGGTAATTTCAGTGATTCTTGTTAAATTACTCCTCTCAAAACTACGCTGCTCAGGTCGAGTTACGGCCGGAAAGAGGCTTCGTCAACATGGTTCCATTTGGTTTCATGATGCTAAGACATTTCTTTAGGAAATTTCGGGTACGTAATTTTTCATATGTAGTTTTACGTTATTGAGATTGCTTGTTAATTAGACTTTTTGTGAAGAATTCTTGATGCAGGCCAAAGGTAACTACGATCTCTTTCAATCGACTGGAATTTTCGACGAGAAAGAAGTGCGGGCAGGGACCAAAAGAGTTTTCGAAGTCATTAGTCAGCATGCTTTCAAGGTTTGTTCTGTCAGCGTTGGCTTCTTGTGGTAGCAGTAGCTGGTCGATCTCCATATCCCTGATTTCTATGTGCATTTCTATTTATGCGTTTAGTGCGTTTAAAGGTGCTCCAAGTTCAATTATTTTTACAGAATAAACTGGCTGATTTGGTGGCTAAGAACTTTTGCGGTGAAGATCTCGTGCGAAGGTTTGAAGCGGCAGGCTCCAGTATGAGTGAAAAACAACGAGAATTGTTTAATCTCACTGAGCAGGACGTTTATGCCATAGCACCAGGTGTTTTGGGTGAGTCCGAATATTTATCAGAACGATATTGATTGTAGAACATTTGATTTTATTCCCTTTTTAACCTTTTTTTTTACATTTTTTTAACCTCATGCTCATATCTCGCTTAGGCTAATGTCAGAGTCTGCGATGCGTCGCGCTCGCGCGAATCGCTAGTGTCCCATTTGAATATTTGAAACACTGAATATGAAACAAGTAGAATCATGAACAGTCGTCATTCAACCATCACCATCCACGACGGCGGGGTTGAGAGCACCTTGCAGTATTGATCGGGGCACTTGTGATTTCTGTGACCCATCGCGCGATTCGCGCGACGGATCGCGGTCTCTGACACCAACCTTGATTCCATCAGTAATTTACGGCTCTCTCAGCTTCAATCTAAGAACATGACATCTTTGGTGTGAATGTTATGAATAACTCTTGTCTCAGCGACTTCCTCCGCATTCTAAGAGTTGATATAGGGGTTTGCACAGTGATCTATTGCAGGCCCGTTCCAGTTGATTCGACCAATGCTTCGAAACGGTGCCCCACATATCACTTACAGTTTGCTTTCCTGTGCCTTCTACAAAAAGCAAATGCTTTTTGATGCGGTTTGTTCTTCCACCATTACACATGTACTGTTTTGCCTATTCAGATTTTTTAATAAAGACGCAAGGCTTCTTTTAGGTCAAAGATGTGCCTCTAATTGAGAATGGTGATAAAGCAGATTATTTACCAATGCCAACGGGCTACGGCTACGCTGCTCCAAGGCTTGTATTCGCTTTCATCACGTTCGGAAACAAAATCGTTAGCAGGGGAGAAGTAGAAAATGATGTGCAACTACTTGAGTTCCAGTACTTGGTAATGTGATTCCCGCTATAGGGCAGAATCATTTATGTATTTTCAAATGATTTGTCTTTCAACCGCATCGTGTAGAAGGTACTCACTCACTTGTTTCATTGCCGTTGCACTAGCGTTTTTTGAATGTTTCCCAGTAAGTGCGTTTTAGTGTGAACTTTGTGACTGACCATTCAAATTCTCTCAAACAAACTCACTTGGGAAGCAATGGAGCAGCCAAGTGACGTTTCCATTCGAGGCAGGGTTTTCGCTCTCTCATTCTTTTTCAAAATTAGTATTACAGTAATCTGTGCTCGGTAGCGTTTCCTGTGATTAAATCCTTATCTTTTTAAAAGCTCGAGCTGGTCTTGCTCAAATAATGCAGTTTAAAAGTACGTTTTATTGAAATGCTGGGCTGCTATAATAAAACTTCTATTCCGTTAGTTTTTTGTATGCTTCCAACGTAGCTTTCGCTGTATATTCCTATATTCGCTTTTCTCTATTTCACACTAATGAACAGTGTACGTCATCAGGATTGTGCTATCCGACACTGCGCCATCAAGCGGTATCGCATGGTGCATGTCGCAAAACGCTTTTTCCGGTTGGTAAACCATTGGCCCAAGTCAATCTCCCCATGCAGAGGTGAAAACTTTATTTCATTGTTCTATTTTTTTGATTTCCTTTCTCTTGTGTTTAAGTTTCTTTTCAACTTTTTTTATTGGGTCCCCTTATGCTGTTTTGTGCTTGTGGAAATTAAAATTTTGGCGTGAACTTGCTCCAGCCTTATAAATTGTACCATTTTTCAGCCTACCGACATGTGCCTTGTTCAAGCTCGGAGGACGGAGAGTTTTCCGATATCTACAGTTTGGCAAAAGTGTGGTTAGTCTGCACTCATACTTTTACCTTTTACTGTTTATTTTTTATAATTTTATCACTTGTGAGTTTTGTTTATTGCATCTTTACTCACTTTATTTTCCTCACTTCCACAGCTTTCAGCTCAGCTCGTTTGGAACATTTTTTGTATTGAGACTATTTTATGGTGGCAGCACTGCCGTTAGCAAATCATTTTGAAAAATTAAAATGAAATCGAGGACTCCCTCTTCAAACAACAACTCGTTATTTCCAATTAGCAATAATCAGACTCAACAAGAATGTCGCCAACTTGTTGCTGTACCTCTGAAACCTGAACATTCCTAATAGATTGAGAACAGGCGAGAAGACGTGATGTGGTTAAACATTTCGAGAGACGTGACTAGTTCTGGGACCAGCAGGAGTTTTGTTAATCGCACCTTCTCTTCTTCCCGATTCGATCTCTTGTTTTCCGGGAGTTTTTGCCTGCCGCCACCGGCAGAGGAACCACAGTTGCTATGCGAAAGTTTTCAGCTTTCCAGCACTTATATATTTGCTTTGTATACCCCTTGTTGTACTCAGCTCTTTACTGGTGTCGTCGGGTGATGCATCATTATGGAGTGAGCCCATACAGTCGAGCCGTTCACCGTTCTCTATTCTTACCCTGGGTTAAGTCTTTGCGGGGTCCAGGAGAGTATTTTCATTTTGCCCAAAGTCCTCAAATACCCCCCTCCCTCAGGCTCACTTCGCACAAGGATGCCACCGAGCTGACATCAGGACACTGCGCAATTGTTCGGTCACTTAATAGAAGATATGTTCCGCTTTCAATCAAGAAAGGGAACCATTTTCTAGATATAAGCGAATAGCATATTTAAACATTATAGGTAAAGAGGTTCACCGGTTGCGTCTCCTGAAGCCATTCTCTGTTTTAGAAGATTGCTGAACTTGAACTTGACTGAAGAAATGGGCGGAAATCGGCTACCGCGTGCGTTTTTTGTCGCTTACAAAAAGACTCAATCACTAAGAAGAAAACGACCACAAGAGACCGACCACCTTCAGTGGCAGTATATAAATGTCAGTCTGTATTTGCTTTTAAGATTTTTGTATCACGCTTGGGCGCGTAATCTGCGATAGACCATCATTTGCTTATTTTTTAGGAACCGAGCTCCGTTACGGACACAGAATCGTTATCCTCCCGATCAGAAGGCATTTTCCTTGACAAGGGACGCCACTGAGACAATCAGCAAGTACCAAAATGTGAGTAAATATGATTTTAAATCAAATGTAAAACTGCATGACGATACTGTAGGGACTCTGCTTCAAAGAAGAAAACAATCTTGTTCTGACGAGGTTCAAGGAATCGGACTTGTGGACAAAGACGAGAGCCTACGCTTCATGGCTGAAAGGTTGGTTAACTCCGCCAAACATCTAGCGCACATTCTTTGAAGACTCGTATCTTGATCAGTATTCTATGTGTATTGCCATTTCCATGAATTCATCTGCTTTTCTGAAATTACATAATTCAGACAAGGTTATTTGTCCTTGGTGCGGAACCTTGCCTTAATATGACCAGTGACGACTTAATTCAAGGAGGCCGTAAGGTGTTCCGTATAATACTTGATGCAGTTCTAGGAGTAGGTCGTTTTTACCGTATTAGACCGCTACCTATTCGATCTAATTTACTTTTTTTTCAGAGAAAAGTTGAATCTCTAGCACCACTCGTCATGGGAAACTCTGTCTTGGATGTTCATCGGAAGCAAGTCTGGGATTTGAAGGATAAGCAGAGGAGTGCTCTGATGGTCGGTATGGATTATGTGATACATTTCGCTAAGGGTAGATGATGTACTTAAGTGGAGTATTCTCTTATAGACCATTTGATTGCACCTTTTAGGTCACTGATGCTGACTTTGTTGGACTGAACGGGTTCGTTTACAACTGGGATGGATTTGGGAGCGAAAAAGGTAACAGGTTCACTGGCTTATTGGTTATTAATTTATAAAGCATCTCATTGGGTCAATTTAGTCTTTTGATAAATTGGCTTTCGTATGCATTCTATTTGCGCTTTTTTTTGCCAAATCTGTCCTCATCTGATACCGCAATGTCATGATGGTGAAAGAGATCTGAAGGATTTTCTGGCAAACTTAAAACGTCCTGGTTTTATAATGTTTAGGTTGTATTTATATAGAAACAAGTAATTTACGAAGAAAAACGATTGCTTGAATACTGCGGCTATGATGCACATGAATAGAGGTTCGAGGCTCTATCGACGATTATCCTATCCGCTAAATAGATTCGCGAGAGTTGCAGAGGAAATCGTTAGAAATCCCCCTTCTTCAAGTATTCAATCATTCTAGTAGCGCTATTACGAAAGAATGAATTGTACAAGTTGGTAGGTTGTTCATCAGTACCTGTAGTCAAATTTATCAATATTTCTCACCATAAAAAGGTATGCAGGCGATGAGTTCTTCGTTGTCTATCTTGCAATTTACAATTACTTATTATTTTTATTATTTAATGCATCGAGGACGCGACCATCTGGCAACAAACTCAGAAACAAAGCCGAAAACATCAGGATACTAGAAACAACAACAAAAACGGTACGACCTGAACTAGTATGTGGTGACCCAGTAAATATATTCGAGCAGGCAAAGCAAGAATAGCTACAAAGATAAATAGGAAAGCCGCTCTCATGAAGCACCGAAGAGCAGAGACTATGGATAAAAACCATAAAGACAGAAAGAAACCGCTGGAGAACCAAGGGCCACCATCGTGTCGATAAGCTGAAGAGTGGACCGCCAGAAACCCCAAAACAAAAAAAAACACAATATCTGGTAGGTTCTCATCCAATAAAATAAATTAGTTTAGGCGCGACAGCTTCCATTTAATCTCGAGAAGGAACGGTTACTCCTACGGATGCCATACGATTATGGTTTTATTACGCCTCGCTATGTTGTGATGCGAATTGATATGTGTCATCAGGTGAGATTACAAATATTATTTCGGCTTACGAGTGGAGGTCAACATGGCCTATCGGTTGAAGTATGTTCTAGTCTGATGATACTCTACAATTCCTGAAATTCTGAAATTCGTTACATGTGGAATGGCGGGCATAAGGGGTTAAAAGGGGTTTTCCCATGTGGTATCTTCAGTTCGTTGCTCAATTTTGATAAAAAAGTTCTAATCAGCAGCGGTCATGGGATAGATGCAGGAGCGAGGTCATGGGTGCGTCCCTTAGCGTTATATCCTTGCCTGCTTTCTCGAGATGTTTCACATGGACCTATAAAACAACTCAGTTCACTTAAAGATTTCCTTCTTATTTGACACCAGAAGAGAAGAATGAGTGTCTTTTTTATAGGAGCTTCCTTTGGAAACTTCGATTATATCGATTGCCAAAAGAAGTCCAATCCTTTCTACATTACCTAGCCAATTACTTTACAAAAGGCAGTTATGCTCTAGAAACTCATCTTGCGTGGGCTATTTATTAATTTTTAAATATTCTGTTACATATCACGTACTCCACCTCATGTTGATACGTAGCAACCTGTGCATCTGTTTTCGTCCAGAAGTATATTCCTTATTTTGAAGCTTCGCCTTGCAATACATTTACGATCACGCTCTTTCTCGCTCTTTGGGCGGTACGGGCGATGGAGCCAGGGCCTACTGTTTGACTACTAGATCTACGTCAAGCTATTTATCTTTTATCGTTCATTTTACGACATAAATCCTCGGATCGATTTGTGTGGGCAGGAATGGCTAAAAAGTAAATTGCCCTGAACAATTCAGACGTAAGGGAGTACGTATTATTCATGATAACAAGAATATGCAAAATTTAGGAGCTTGAGATCATTACTCGCAACCAGTTACACCTGCACCGCTATGGACATTTGGTTAATATACTGGAACAATTGATCGTATCTTTTGCATTTTATAGAGCTGGTCTCCAGAGGTCATGTCCTCGCTGACAGGGACGCTGCTCTAGCGTTTTTGGCCAGCGGATCACTGTAATGGCTCAATTTTCCAGAGCTACACCGAAGTCTGGAGTTAGCAAAAAACTTGCTGACCCCTTCAAAACGATACCACACTTGTTCAGGGTAGGTGTTGGTAGGTGCTGCTCGAAACATTATGCCCAGAAAATGATGAGAAAATGCGATTGATAAAGATTGCAGGTGATATGTGGTTAAGCAGAGTGTACCGAAAGGCAAAGAGCTTACACGCAAAATTATTATCGTATCGTTCTTTCGCTAGTGGAAGCGAAAGCACTCGTGAGTTATTGCTTTATAACGAGGACGTTAAGAAAAGCTAGATTTGAGCTTGGCGCTCATTGTAATGTACATATCAGCAATTGACACAGCTTCAAAATGGGCACGGATGGACGGCAATTCATTGTTAGGCAAACGAGGCGGATCATGAACCTCCAAGGAAACGGGGAGATTGCGTATAATTTTCTCATGTGTCTCATTGTGAGCCAATCGTTGATTTACATAGTCGTTGTCGAGTTTGATTGAAGCGCAGTTTCAGCCGGTGTCTCGTCCGATGTACGCACTGGCATATGCTTGCACGATAAGGAATGTATATCGATTTGCATAATCACACTCTTTTTAGAGTGGTCAAAACGGCTAGGAAGAGTATTTTAGAATTTTGTATTTTCAAAGCCAATGATTAGAATAAAAGGTGTTCTGTTAGTGTAACCCACGCCCCTCTTCCTCATTTACGCATACATCGGTTGTCAATGAGTGAAAGCGGTTTATGGCAACCACTATTCATTACTTGAAATTTCATGTGAGCTTTTGCTTTTGTTCCATTTTTACTTTTAAATTTTTTTATTCATTCCAATTGAAGTTCATAGTTTCTTGTGCGGAAAGAGAGGGATTTGAGCTTGACCCATGACTCTGAGAATACATGCTGCAATACATAGTGGCTCAGCAGCGGATTTACTGTACTGTCAGTTCTTGAGATGTCCTGAAGGCCGGTTCTGCGAGTAAACAAAGCCATTTAGCAATGGGTCCTTTGCGCTCAGAACAATCAGTCTTCTTCATTCGACCGCTAGGTCTACACAGCTTTTCAGCCACTCGTTCTATCCTTCTGACTAGGATAAATCTAGTCGATGCGGGACTTAGGCTGATTTGTTTTGATTCTTTCTCGCCTCGTTTCTCTTGTTTTTCGCGTAGTCGTTCGGTTGGTTCGCTCGTTCTTTCGAGCCCTATTAAAATATAATTTGAGCTTGCTCTCTTAAGCCTTCTCGGTCAGCTCTGACTGTTCCATTACTCGACGGGCGCACGAAGCTGATGTAAAGCTTCAAAGTGTATAAGTCGGATATAGAATGGTTGAAACCAGCACAGTTCATTTTTTTGATTTCTTTAAATTATTGTTATGTATCAACTGGCGGAGATGGTCTTCTGAGCGCGAGCACCAAAGATTGAGTATACGAAGTTCTGGCTAACGTTTCGGCCGTGTCGCCGTCGTCAGAGCCTGGAAGTAAGTCAAAGATAAGTGCGACCTAGCCTCCAAACACAATTTCGAACTTCAGAGAGCAATTCGTTCTAGACCATAGGCATCTAGATAGGAGGGGCAAGACACAAGCACTCGTTAGACTCACCTCTAATTACACGACAGGTTATTGCTTAGACCACCGCTATTCTGACCGACAATGGGTGGCTCCGGGTGACCTGACCCCTGACATGAAGCCGTTTGGACTTGACCTGCGGGCTTCGGAATGGCGCACGCCAACGGAACGAAACGTTAAGCCAGTAAAGTGCATCGTATAGTCTATTTGGGTGTCGGCTTACAGAGAGCCACGTCTAGCCAAGTGTACAAATAGATACTAACATAGTTGTACTGTTGGTAGATTCAAAAGTGGCATGATCGGAGAATGAACTCTGCAATTGATTAATGAAATTGTTGAATTACAAGCACTATTGCTGAGATCACGTCAATTCAGTTGTCGAAGTTGAGACAGCAACGCGAAATTTTCTGCTAAGCTAACAGCCAGCCACACAAGTAAGAAATTGCGGGACTTCAAAGCGTAATATAGGAAGGGAAGATTCGTGTTGAAGTAATGCTCTACAGGTAGAAAGGAGTAGCGAGTTGGTAAAGCAGTGCTGTCATTACCAGTTAATGCGACTATTCGAAGTCTTCAATGTGGCAAGTTTGGCACCCCAGAGCCGAAAGGGTTAAGATCAGGAGTTTCCCCGTCTTTGACTTTAGGTTCTCCCATGGTTCCCATTCTAAACTCGGTCGGCTGGTGAGCGTACCCCCAAGATCGTCTTAGTCGAAGTCGGGACATAGTGCTAAGCAGGAAGAGCAGATTTTAGATGATGAGTCACGTATGTCTTTGGTTTCTTCCGTATTCTTCCGTGTTATCTTGGCGATGAATGGGCCGATGTCAGTGCTTGCATTAGAAGTCGTTTGTTTGCTACAATTGCAAGGAGCGACGTAAGATTTTACACCAGCATCCACCGATAATTTCGGCCGCCATAGTTGAGTAAAATCCCGTCGCTCGCAGCTATCAATGCCACCAGCGCATAAGGAACGAACTATCATCAGCCCGAGCCATCACGACGTTGCTCCAACAGTGCGATGCGAACCTAGAGATTTAACCCGAGCACAGACCCCCACCCGGCACTGGGATCGAGTGGTACACCTCGCCGTCGCTCCTGCAATTGGTACAAAATCGCTCCAACCGCAAAGTCTGACATCGGCCATTCCGATTGCTCCCTCCTGCTCTGCTTTGGAACCAGGTTGCTGATTTTTCGGCCTAGATGCACCCAACTGGAACATTCGAGGATGTTTCCGTGGAGTGTGTGGGTCAAGTCGATGAACATGAGACGTAGCGGCATCATGTACTCTCGCGACATTGCAAAAGAGTCTCGTAACCGTGTGAATTTGTTATGAGTGACTGTAAAAAAGTCGATTTTTTGCATTCACAGCGCGAATTTTTTTTGCTGCGGGTGCCTGGTCTATTCTTGGTCAGCGTCTACAGTTATCGCGCGCATTTCGCGCTGCGCAACGTGAGAACGTCTCTTTCTGCCCTAACGAGCCATACACTGGATGTAGTCTCCGAAACTATGAAGCGAGTGTTAATCAACGGAATCAAGTAAAATAGGTCTATATTGCCATACGAAATGCAGAAGCTTTTTGTATGTTCCTATTTTTCAGAAGTTATTCATTGCAGAAAAAGAGGTTCAATGACCGACGATAGTGAAAACGGTCACTCAAGAAACGCAACTGATATTTATACGGCGTCAGCCACTCATCGAAGAGTCGAGGATCTAGGCACCAGCTCCAATCCTATTGTTCTCGGCGCCTCTCCGCCTGAAACGCGGATTAGCAGCGAAATTCCAAGAGGAAGAGGGCATTTTTCTACTCGATCGTCTCGAAGAAAGTGTCCTCTAGGCGCATATGTTGAGGTAAGAGCCAAATCGCCGCAAATGCTTCTCAGTAAATAATTCTTTTTTGAGATTATTGACGAATCAATACCTCCACGAGTGCCGATTACTGTCTCGAGTAATACTGTCACTACTAATACGGTTCGTTTTCTTACCAAGTTCATTTTGAATAGTTATATGGCAGTTTAAATTCACGCTTTCCGTGAATTAGGTATAGCGATACACATTTTTGGTCTATCGGCAGTATTTTACTGTGCACAATGTGTGTGGTCACCGCTTTGACCGAGTTCGCACTAGATGACACCTGAGCGCGCGACTGCAATGCGGGCAGTACTTTTGGCTCGCTCACATGTCACGTGGTAGACGTTTCAGCTTTGAAAGGCTCCTGAGATGTTCACTAGAGGGTAATCAGTTTTATACATGATTGGGGAAGGTCACCGGAAATGACGTGGCGGCCACCGCACTTGATACACGCCCAATCCGACTTCGAGATGTGGACTGTATGTGGCTGCGATACTTAAGGTACGAAAAGGGGCGTGTTGCTGCTTGCTGGGGAGGGAATTGAGCCAACGGTGGTATGGTAAGAGTTGCGGTGCCCGAGATCATAATGGCACGATTTTCGTACCTAAATTCCGCCAACTTGGCTCAACAACAAAAGAGATTGAATCTGAGCTGAAATGACCACCCCTTCGGGCGAATAAAGCAAAATTCCCGTGAAAAAGTGAGCTGCCAGTCAAAGACAAGATTACAATCTTTGTGTTTGAAGACATGTGAGTGAGTGAAATACGTGTGAGCATGCATTATTACATCTGTTACATGTCATTTTTTTCCAGACGACCCCAACCACCAAGTGTCAGTGCAGCCGTCTTCTAATGAAACGGTATTGACAATTATTTGCACACTTACTTCTTTATTCTTGGCGAGTACGGCTATCAAATGGTGCATATGAGCACCGCGTTGTAGCAGTACATTAAAGCCAGTAGAACCTGTGACTTAGAACACATGGCAGTACTTGATTATTGATAGCAAGAACTTCAGCTAAATGCGGGGGAGGATTGCTTAGCATTGGTTGCTCAGTCAACCTTCGGGTGTGGTTCACTAGGACAGAAAGCGACTTTTTCGCGTTTCGCAGCGCGAAACATTTTTCGCTGCGGGAACCTCAGGTCCACCGCTGATCATCAGTGGACCTGAGGTTCCCGCAGCGAAAAATGTTTCGCGCTGCGAAACGCGAAAAAGTCGCTTTCTGTCCTAGTGAACCACACCCTTAACCTTCAGTTGGGCCTCGAAAGGTTGAAAAGCTCTAATGCTTGAAATGTGAAGGCCTCAATATGTATGTATGCGTCCACTGGTAAACCGCAAGGTTTCTTGTAGTCTTTCAGTACTATCTCCATATATGAATTGAATGCGACCAACATAGTAGTCACTGAATATTTACTTCCTTACTTACTTTCTGAAAGTGGGGACGTTAATATTTAGTGAAATTTGATTTGCTTCTAAAATAGAATGTTTTTAGGCAGAAGAACCGATGGATCAAGCGTCTTCAATGGAAACAACGGTACTTGCTTAGTATAAAGCGTCCATTCAAGTCGTTTTTACTCATAGCGTTTATAGGAAGAACATAGTTCTTTTCTACAAGTTCCTGGCAACTTTGAGATTCTTATGAGATGTTCAATTTGCATGGAAATATTTCATAACCCAGCTACGTGAGTTTTTGAGATTTATTCCATTAGAAACCATTTTTTCTAGACAAACTAGTGGCTATTGGTCACTATGTTAGAGCACGATGCCATCCTGACAAAGACTCGGCGATGGCGCACGTCACTGGGTCCACCATAAGTGGGTCTATGACGCGATCTTCCAAACGATGATATATTGGTTTTATGAACCCTCCTCTACTGTGTTACTACAGTTTAGACGATGAGTCCTGTAGCAAGCAAACTATTTGCAAGGCGTTTGGGCACAATGGCCCGTATCCCCACACTAGTCTATCTGGAGTTAAAAGAGGATTCCGCTAAAGTGGAAAGTCGAAGAAGGAGAAACTTACCTAGTGAACTTACCTGGGGCACACGCTAAGGGTAGGAATCGGCATGCAATTAGCAGCGACAGATTTGCCTCCGGCGACCTAGCATGGCCGTTTCCGCGGCGCTGTCGACGCGGCACGCTCACTGACTGGCTGCTCGCCGCTGGTCTCCAGCCGTTTAGAAGAGTGTTAGCGTTGAAGAGGGCAGCACCGATGAGAGTCGCATCAATGCGGAAATCAACGGGGAGGAAGGGGTCCCATTTCTCGGGTAGGCCGTTTCTCATGGTTTTTTCTTCATCCCTGCACCACTAACCACCTCTACCCTAATTCTAATGGACTGCATTACAGTCGTAAACTCCGCCTTCAAACAAAAATTGTAACCCATACCGTTGAGGAAAAGGAGGTAGTAAGAGAGCGGGTGGCATAAAACATTATTAAGGCACATACCACGTGATGTGTGGGTTTACGACAGGAAAAAATTTCGAAGCGTTTATCGTGGATAGCTTACTTCCTATGCGCTGTGGAGCTGTGAAAAGACACAAAATCTTTCCTTGCAGAACGGTATATCTACAACAAGAGGAGATTGTAGCACCCGAGTGATCTCAAAATGTGTTTACAACATTGGAGTGTGCTTAGAAAATAAAAGCCTTTCAAGGGTTTGTTCTCACAGCATGAATGAGGAAATGAAACCAACCCTACGTTTTCAACTTGACAGTTCGAGGATCACAACACTTTTGCGCGCTGTCGTAGTTGGTTTGGGGGGGGGGGGTGGTCGGCACAGTGCTTCCCGTGCGCTGCTTTGGCTAGTGAAATAGTGTACGCTCATGTCAATTTTATACGAGGTGTGGATGGGATTACTGGACAGAAGCGCCATTTTTGCGTTTCAGGTTTTTGCGCATTCGCGAAACATTATTTTCGCTGCGAGTCGCCTCTATGCCCGTTGATCATGAGTGGACCTGAAGCTCTCGCAGCGAAAAATGTTCGCGCTGCGAAACGCGAACAAGTCGCTTTCTGTCTCAGTGAACCACACCGCACGGGTGTTATTGACTCACCCTACCCCACCTCCAACTGTTAAACTGCTTCAATCCCTCTGGCTTCTTGATTCCTTGTATGAGAAAACTGCTGAAAATCAAGACATCACGTAACTCATTCTGGAACTTAATTCTCTCGAATTTTTCGAGAACACAAGCAGATTTGATGCAATTTCCTAGTATTATGGTGTTATTTTTTCAAAAGTTGTCTGATTAGGTCCTCATATTTAGCGTCAGTCCATGTAATCACAAATTCTGTTACTCTTGCTTATTGTCATGGAAAAGGACAAATCAGACAGCTGTCTGCCCTCAGGTTAGCGTGAGATCTTTTATATAGTTCGTGTTCGAATATGAATATTTCAGTCGATAACTTCAATTTTTAGTGTCGTGGACCTATTCATTCAATGCAGAAGGACGCGCAGTTCAACGAAGTCGTTCAGTCATTCTTGCTTGCGAATCCATGTGGGTGATTATAAAGTTCGCATGTATTTTCTGGAGCACTATTGCTACATACCATGCACTTCGCTATATTGCAACAATAGTAGGTGGCTGTCCACACTGCTTCTCAGAAGATTATAAGTTCAGGAACGTATGCGGGATACCACAATCATTCGACATTGGGGCGTTGGCAGTGGGGCGCGCAATGGCCGATGTCAGACTTTGGTGATACCGATACACACGGCGCCGCTCGGGTAAATCTCCCGTCGCTCGCATCGCTCAAGCGATCCGTCGCTCCTGCAATTGGTGCAAAATCGCTCCAATCGCAAAGTCTGACATCGGCCAATGTCAACTCTCATCGATTTTCCATGCGTGCTCGCCTCCCAGTTCTTGTTTTCTCTGCGTTCTCTCAACGAGAAGAAATGTGTCGAGCAAACTCGCCAACTATAGGGCGCATGCATAGTCGGTCGTCCGACAGCAACGATTGCTGCACAGCATTGGATGCGTATCGATCGTCAGACTTGCCTGAGTATTCGACGATCGATACGCATCTAACGCTGTGCGACCGTTACGATCGTTGCTGTCGGACGACCGACTATGCATGCGCCCGAACCGGGCGCTCTTAGTGTAGGAGGTGTAAGATGACACGCATGTCGGATTGACCTCACGTAGGATGGGGCTGCACGTGGGGATTACCTGTCTTTGCCTGCGCGCGCAACGCTCGAACGCTGCGACGCTTCTCCAGGTTGCTGCCATGGGGGGCCGGGGTAGCCTCGTCGATTGCTGTCGCGAGCAGATTAGCACTAGCGTCGCGCACTGAAGACTTGCAACTACGCTCCGGCTTCAACGCGGGTTACGGTATACCATCCTGTTTTCCTGCGGTTACGGGGCAGCAGTCAACCAGCCGGTGAGAGTCAGACAGAAAAGCACATACTTTCTGCTACCCTAGGACTAAGCCTTTTGAAGGAAGGAAAGAAAGCAGAGACGCTGCAATAGTGTGCATATGCGAGAGTGCCCAGAGAACACTACAAAACGCTGAATCACCAAGGCCTTGACCGCTGCCTAATAACTTCGGGCTCGTAATCTTGTCTGCTTCTCGCGTGTTACATGTCGTTATTGCGGACTTGGTAACACAATTTGCATTAGATAGCATCAAGAACTTCAAAAAAGACGTGTGACATCAATTTTCCGAAACCTGATTCATATGTGGTACTGAGTCCGCAGTTACAACACGCGTCGTTGCTGGAAACAGAGTATAGATCTACGTCCTGCTTACTACCTAGTGAGTTTACGGAGAAAACCGCTTGGTTTTGTGGGTTTCATTGAAAAAAGCTTATTTCCCGTAATATTTATATCCACTGCTGCCAGAAAGAAATGGAAAAGGGGCACAATTTATTAATTATGTAACAGGATAGATATTAATCTTTCGAATCAGTGGAGAAATAAGTGGGACAGAGTGCAAGAAGTGTGAAATGGGGAAAACGTAATAATATGGTGAATTTAGGAACTGTCAAAAGGAGGATAAAAAGATGGTTATACGTAGATAACACGGTCACAGCTAAAAAGCTAAATGCCATTCTTACGGAATCCGGCTTTCTTGAAGTTCTAAATTTGGCTCCCGTGTAGTGTAATTAACTTTTCATGGATCCTGACCGGTGAGAATTCTTAATTCAACAGATTACACTAATTGTTGAGTTAGTTATGTTATTGATATGTCTAATAAGTTGTGTAAGAACAAAATAGGCAGATAGATTACAGCAAGTGTAAGTTAACCTCCCCTTCAAAAAGCGTGCAGAAGAAACACCACAACTGAAGTAAATCTGGTTTGAAGTTGTTCATAGTGATAGCTGATTTCTGGTAAATGATAGTTGTAATTAGTGACAATCGATAGAATACAACTGCAACAGGCTAATCATTTCATTGGCAGAAAACATTAACATTTTGTGAAGGCCGTCGTCACTTGTGGTGCATGGTCTGCACCCGACACTTTCTCGCTTTTTGAAGGGGAGGGTAATGCAAACGGTAATCTTTTTGGCTACACAGTTCCCGATGTCGTACTGTCGTAGTTGCGTACTAATCAAGAAACGTGGCGGATAGATGACATCTAGCGCATCAAAAAGCACACTTGTTATCACAAGAATGCTGGGTTGTGAACAAAACTTTCGCCCCAGGCGGGACTAGAACCCGCACCTCTCGCTTTCCGGGCAAGTGCGCTACCAGTTACGCTACCGGGGCACCATTTCATTCCAACTCAGCTTTTCATGGTATACGTACCATAGCTTTCAGCACTCACACGTCTAACGTGTTGAGCCGGTTAGCCGATATCGGCAATGACCGCGAGGCTGAAAGCTTTAGCAATGAATTTTGACTTGTTTTTGTTTGTTAACTGCTGTTTTTGGCCGCAGTTCGCCTTGCGCCTTCACACCCGCTAGGTCCCTGGTTCTTTGGTGTTTCTAGAACCTTGTTCTTTTATATTATTCAGGCAAAGAATTCTACTTTAGCTAAACGCCGCTCTTCAAGTGAGCTCGAAGCTCTCGATGCAATGGAAACTGAATGTACGGAATGGCAGAACGGAAATCAACGAGGGCGTCGACGAGGTTCAGTACCGCAGCCGCGAAACCGATCTGTGAGAGATAGAACCGTCCGTACTCCTTTGCTAGTTCGCGTTAGCCAAATTCGTGCTCATCGGCCAGCGCAACGGCAGCGCGGTCATCGGGGAGTTCTTGAGGACTGGTTTAACCTCTAGAAATTAGTATATTTATGAATATACATACTATTGTAACTTGCCTTAAGTTACGCCCCACTGGTATTCAGGCATTGCTGAACATTAGCCTTGCAGAAAGCGCTGAAATTTCATTGGATCTCGTTGTCCTTTTCCTCCTTTCTTTTTTGCATCTCTTTCCATAGTACAATTCAATCTTTTGCCCGAGTGCTATCATTTGGATCAGATTGTTTTGATGGAGCTGTAAGTTGTATGGATTTAATTGTAGGAACACTTTTGAAGTATCCCTAATGTGTTTTCATAATCTGTGAAGCTTATTATTGGTCTTGTTTATGCTCTAGTACTTGTTCCATATTTATTCATTAGATATCTGTACGAGAGTTGTTACTCTCTCTAGTGCAAAATAAATATATAGTATTAATAGGAAATTGAGTGGGACCTGTCGGTTTTTTTCCTTTTTGCAGATCATGTAGGTCTTTCTGCGCCTCATAGCAATCTTGGCTGAAGTCCGAGTTCGCGCTCCATCGCGCGATTCGCGCGAATGGCAGAAATCGCAAGTATCAATACTGTGGGGTGCTGTTAATCTCGCCGTCAATCTGCCTGATAGTGGTGGCTGAAAGGCGACTGTTCATGATTCTGCTTATTTCATGTTCAAATCCAAAGTTCATTCAAATGGTCATGATTCTATTCTATGGTACTTATTTTTTATTCGAACCGAAACTCAGCACGGATTTTCCGATACGTGAATTTGCTAATCAAATTTGACAGTTAGTTCGTTTCCTCATAATGGGGATTTGGGGTGTGGTTCACTAGGACAGAGCGCGAAACTTTTCCGCTATAGAAACCTCAGGTCCACCGCTGATCATCAGTGGACCCGAGGTTCCCGCAGCGAATCATCAGTGGACCCGAGATTCCCGCAGCGAACAATGTTTCGCGAAAAAGTCGCTTTCTGTCATAGTGAACCACACCCGGGGATCTGCACCAGTCCTTCATGCCTTCACAAGTTTTTTGCTCTTCTATGCCATCTTATGATGAATTCGAAAGAATGTAACTCAGTGCCGCCTCTGAAAAGAGAAAAAAAAAACGAAGTGTCAATCGAACCGTTAAAATTAATATTTAATTCATGAGTGTCATTCAGTCATCCCGATCAGGCATCAAATTGCAGCGGAATAGCAGTAAATCACAATATTGGTGGGGCCGTTGCATTTCTCGAATCCACCGTGCGATTCTGACACGACCTAACCACGCTTGTAGCTTCTGTGCTCGATACTATTCTTCATTCTTGAGGCACGCTGTGCTAGCAGCTGAGATGATTTCTCCACATGGTGACGAAGTTGCTAATTAGGTCCTGACGACATAATCCAATAGACCCATCCGATGGGGCATGTGATCCTGTACACTGCAACACTGAGGCCCTGTTCAGAGATGTCCGCCGGCGCGAAAAAACGCACAGGCGAAAATCTCCGCCAAGATTTAGATACGCATCGACTGAGAAATTGTGAAACGCGTAAGCGAAACGTCCGGAGCAGGCGAATTTCAGTCAAGAGTTTGATATGTATCGACTGTGAGAAACGCACAGGCGGAAAATCGCGTGAGCGAAGCGTTCGTAAGTCGATGCGTATGATACTCATTTTCGTCGATCCTCCCACTTCACGATTCGCCTGTGCGTCTTCGTTCAGTCGATACATATTTCACATTGTTTCGCCTATGCGTTTTTTCGCGCAAGCGGACATCTCTGAACAGGGCCTTACGATCCTCCTTTTTACATTCGTCTAGCATACATTATACGGCTACAGCACTGCACCACGATGTGCGCCTGGCTCCGCCGTGCCAATCCGATTCCAGGCCGAAGCGCCGTCATTTATTTTTGTGGTGCGGTCATCGCTATCACAACCCTGCAGTGTGTGCCACCTGTCATCATGTGGTCATCGCCACATCTGACCATGCGCACAAACCTTTGTCCAGTCTGGACTTTTTTTTTCTGAATTTCTGCTATTCTATTGTGTCCATGATGAAGAGCAGACATCCGCATTTCCGTAGCTTTTGACCCATGAGTTGTATCCACTGGGAAGCCTCGATATCCAAATTTGTTGTACTTGCGCATAGAAGTGCTATATCGTAGCAATGATTAGACGACTAAACAAACGCTTCTCGTTCTGCGTCTTACAAACTCTAAACTGAAATGCCATTTTAGCGCCAAAAACCGTTGGCTCTAATAGGTGCTTACAAAAATGAGTACCAGTTAGGCGTATGTGGTTCACTCTAAGACAAACAACGGCTTTCCTCACTGGCTTTCGCAGCGCGAAACATTGACGATCTGTCGGACCTCCAGTCCACCGGCCTGCTTATATGACCCACGTTCCCGCAGCGATCCATCCGTGGACCGAGCATCCGCAACAAAAAGAAATCAAATGTTTCGCGCGCGAAAGGGCGGAAAAAAAGTCGCTTTCTGTTTAGTGAACCACAGCCTCTAGCGAGTGCACTTACGTACTTTTAAAGGATAGCACACATTGTCTTAGGTTAGTAATACTATAGCCTAGAGGGGAGGCGCTTCAAGATGCATGCCAGGCTACTGCGGGAAAATGGATATGTGTTAAATCGCTTGCGTAGACTCACCACTTTGAATGCCCCCGACACTATACTACAACCGATCAGAAAAATCAGTCACCAGAAGATTAGCAGAAATCACGACACGAAGCGGCCGAAAAGTGAACATCATTCTTTATGCAGGCACTCATCACTACTGGATAAGCAAAAGTTTTCGAGCGACTTTTTTGCGTAATTTTGGGAGAAATCTAGTCGAATTAGAAACTGAAATATCTGGAACTGAAAGCAAGCAGCCACATTCTAAATATGGCTGGAGACCCTTTTTTCTTCAAAATAGCCCTAAAGCAACTACATGAAATTATTGCTCCTGAGACTGACACCGAATAACAGGCATCGATTCATGATAGTTTCTTGACACACTGCGGCAGCCTTGACGCGCATGCGCGTCAGGATTCTGTCATCTATCTTTCGTGCATGCGCTTTATAATCCATTTCACGAATTAATTCTACTGATTACATATTTACATCTGCTACACTAACTCTACTGGTCATGAACAAAACTTTCGCTTCAGGCGAGACTCGAATCCGCACCTCTGCACCAATCCTTCGCCTGGAACTCCGGGTCCAGTGGTGATCAGCGGTGGACCTGAGGTTCTTCAGCGGAAAACGTTTCGCATGCAAAAGCGAAAAGCACTTTGCCTAGTGAAGCCACACTCCGCTACAACCGATACGCCTGGCACTGCATCGTTCGCACCATAACTCGCGTAAGAAGTTTGTAGGGCGGTACCTTCCGGTACGTAACTTACAAACTGCACTCCCCTAAGCGCCAGGTTGCGCGGTTCAAAGTCTCGCCTGGCGAGAGTTGTTCATAACCACTGTAGATGTTGTGAACTCTTCGCAAGGCGAAGTGGCCGACCACCAGCCCTTAACAGAAACAATCACATTCACACCTCCTGTAAATTACGTGGAAACCACAGTCCGAGTAAACAGTGACACCCGAAGCTGACGCGCAAGCCGTCAAAATTTGCAAAGCATCAAACTTCTGACGCGCGGAGCAGTGTCATCCTTTCTATCGTGCTCGCGTCTCCTTCTCCCAGTTTTGTATTCATTTCTATAGATAATACATTAGCATAACTATAAACCACATGGCAGCCAGAGTGGTCAAATATCCCTTGATTTAGCAAAGTTTCCTCTGAACGCACAAAACTTTCATTTCAATTCTTTCCTAGTATTCCTTTCACTGTCGTAAACATTCACATGAAAGATTGTAGAAGCAGTTAATACAAACTTTGTGAGTTTCAAGATATTTGTATTTGATGGAAGAACTTAGGTATAAATGCTTTTAACTTCATTCGCAGCGAAAGTGATGTTTTTTGCTTCTTCGTGGTCATTATGCGTTCTTCTAAACAAAAATCTACTGCCATTATATAGTTAACCTTTATGCTTTCATCCTTGCCGAAATAATTCTATGAGATTCAAGTTGTTGTGCATTTTAAACAAAAAATAAGCGGAAGTAAGGTGAGGACGGCGCGCTCGCAAAATCGCTCCTGTCCCACGCGGTGCAAAATGCCAAAACACGCGATGTCGTCAACGTGTTAAAGACGCTCTGATTGGGCAAATGTTTTCTATACCTCATGAAATTTCCGGTTGGATTTACTGTTCGTTCTTGTCCAATTGTCATAATCATTCATGTAGACAAATTAACGGTGGAAGTGAGTGCAATTTCTTTGTATGACAAGATAATTGTAATGGAACAATCGAGGTTAAAATGCTATTGGCTTCTTGATTGCTCTTCTTCTTGACATTACACGTCTTTTTGAACTCAGTTCCAGTAAGTTCTATGCTTTTATCATTAGCGGAACTGCTCGGTGACATGTTCTGTCATTTAATGAAGAAGAATTATACGGACGTGAGGTGAAGCCGACGCATTCGCGTAATCGCTTCAGTTCCACGCGGTCAAGGAAGTCCAAACACGCTTTGTCGGTTAATTAAGCATGTGAAGATTGGACATTGATCGTTTGGGCTCAAAACTGTCTTTTATGCAGCAACAACCAATTACAGCGGTCTGATCGGGAGGATAGTGCACCTGTGAATGTACGTGACGCTTCTTTTGATGTCATGATATCCACTGCTTACATGTGCTCGAGTATTATCTGTTTATCGTCAGTTGACTGCTTTTATATCATTGGTTCAATCAGTGTAACGGAGCGTTCATAGTTGGCGATCGTACGTGCGATTAGGCGATTAGGCGATCATTCTATAATGAAAATATACGTATAGATTAGGCGATTAGGCGAGAAGGCGAGCAGGCAAGTAGGCTATGTATTGTTCAGAACCTCCATACTTTGCTTTTATTTTTTCATGATCGTCTTTTAAAGTATTTATATGTTGCTAGAAAAGATTGCTATAAGTGACAAAACATATCGAGGAAGCTACACGAATACAGAGTTGCTAGAAAAGATTGCTATAAGTGACAAAACATATCGAGGAAGCTACACGAATACAGAGTTCAAGGTTTATTTTTTATTTATTGTCAACAACAATAACCTGAAAAAGGACCAACAAAACACACAAACATTTTTCCACAGTAAGAGGCTGTTAAAAAAGTAAAGATTTCGAATCTGCCGTAGTTTTCACATAGAGTGACATAAACTTGATCCACCTTGAAGGAAGATGGGTCATAGGATTGAAGGCTTTAATCTTTCAGTTTCATGAATGGCTGATCGTCAGCCCTATGGACCTGTTAGAGGCTGAAGACACTGCAAGAATTAAGCGAGCGCTACCGTGAGGTCGCGCATCGCAGTGAGTACGTGCGAATGGAGCATGTACCATTCTTAGATGCGCGGCTCCGGAAGTTTGAGGAGTGCCTGGCGGTGTGTGGGCCTACCACTTCACACATTACACGAGATTTCAGCCGGCAGAATTTGAAAGAATATTTGTTCGAATAGCCGGTACTCCACTGCACCCCATCAACCATGCCTCCCCGATGAGCGGCCGACAGCGAGATTATAGCCATTTTGAAGCCAATTGTCGAGTGTCCAATGTGAAAGCCTAAGGTACGTGGGACACGGATACGATTTCGGATCGCTAGCCGAGGAAATGCACTGCGGTAAATCTACAGTGAGTGCGATTGTATACGAAGTGGCGGACGCAATTAAACATGGTAAACGAACTGATAAGAGCACTAGTGATCACACTTCAATGAATTATATATACTAGAGCTTTTTGCCGAAGCTTTTCCCCCCTCACAAGAAGAGAGCTCGAGGATATTGCCATAAAACGCAGCAGAGACGTGATTATCCTCGCGCTGTTGGATTTTTAGATGGCAAACACATCGCGATCCGGGTGAGATCAAAATTGATAGCTACCTACTGTCAACTTTCCAATGATTCCAATTGCAGAAACCAGCAAATTCTGGACGCATGTGTTTCAATTACAAAAAGTTTTTCTCAATAATTTTTTTCGCCCTGGTTGACTGCGATTATCCGCATTCTTGCATTCGACTTAGGAGCACCCGGACGAGTGGGCGACGCAGGAGTCTTTCTGAGGTCCAATATCAAGGTGTGTTGAACAACATGCACTGATAGCTCAACTACTCAAACTGACTGAAACGCCAAACTTTAGCGTTTCTTCGAGAGAAACGATATATCTCCACCAACACGGCAACTGGGAGATGTCGGACCTGTGCCGTACCACATCTTTGTGGACAGCTGTTTTGGGCAAGGACGCCGATATGTGAAGCCGTATTCGCAAATAGATGCGGACATTTCAGCAAGTAGAAGAAGGTTCAATCTCAAACATAGCGGGTAAGAGTGGACAAATTTGCAGTACCTTGCCTAATCAATGTGGTCGACTTAGTGCCCGACGTTTGGTAGAAAATGCATTTGTTCTTCTCTCCGAGAGATTCAAAATCCTGAGAAATGAAATGCAAATGGAGCCACGCAACGCGGTCAAAGTCGTGACTGCATTGCTGGTGAGATGCTATGACGTGACTGTATGAATGGAGAACGTTTCCTCTCGGAACATTGGCTGTTTCAGGTATTACAGTACTTGCTTCAAACTCTAGCTTTTATCATCACTGAAAGTACTCGGTGACATTCATGTTCTGTGCATTCAATGAGAGAGAATATACGGACGTGAAGTGAGGCCGCTAATCTCGTCTAGGCGTCCAAAAAAGTCCGAACACCCGCTGTCATCAACGTTTTAATTAATGATGTGAAAATTGGACATTGATTACTTGGGCCCTAAACTGTCTACGCAGCAACAAACCAATTCAGCGGTCTGATCGTAAGGACAAAGCAGCTATGAATGTACGTGATGCCTTCTTTTGATAACATGAATTCGTGCTTCAGACTTGAACTTGACTTGAGCTGATCTGTTATATCGTCAGTGATTGTTTATCAGTCTCGGTTCATTCAGTGTAAGGGTGTAGAGTTCATTCTTAGGTGCTGTGTTTCGTGTGAGTCGTTTTGCAAGAAGGCGAAGGCACTCTACTCTCGTCCAATCTCGCTGTAGCTTTTTTACAGTGAAGTAAGTCTGTCTTTGTGTTTAGTTTTTTTATTACCCTAAGAAAATTGTCATTTTTTCAGTATTTGAAATCAATTTCTACTTGATGAAAACGCAGAATATAAAGCAAAACCTAAGAAAGTAGGTTATCCTCACTCGTATGCTCCGTGTTCAGCTAGAAGTGATCACGATTCATTACGTGGAGTAGTTTTGTGAATTTGGCATGGGATTTGCGATCTATGTGGAAGACGTCGATTGTCACCTGTTCATACCTATCCATATTTCATATTATCGCAACTCATTTTTCAATCGTTCCCCAATTTGACCGCCTGTTACGTTCCGACGTCTCGGAGGCCTTCTTAAAATTTTCGTTTGATACACTGCTGATTCGTACACTCGACGTCGATTACGAGACTGAAGTATGAAGGAGGCGATCTAGTCTTGGCTCTGCCTACATTTTGTTTTAATCACGCAATCAATATTCGAAATATCATACCCTGAAGCAAAACTCTGTGCACAGATTCACTACGCTCTGTCCGAGCCCATTTATGGTGGTTCAGTAAGGGTGTGTGTGATAAAAAGACTAGATATCAGTATGGTTCCCTAGGTCTCACCGTAACCGCGTTGCACTGGGGCGCGCTGTTGAACATCGGAGCGCGCGATCCCGACCGTGACAAATCCTTCTGCGAAGTCTAGCCGGAGCAGCTTGCACTCGAGCGGCACTGTGCGCATCTTAGCACCTTGCGAGGAGCAGAGCCTCACCTGCGGCTGCACCGCTTTGCAGCTAAACCGTCGCCTTGCCATACTCCACTTTCTACAGCGATGGCGCTCCGTGACGAACCCATTCTCGTCCTGGAGGGCCCAGAGCAAACGACAGAAAGCAAGTCGATAACATGCTCGCACTGCTGCACACGCATCGCGAAACCTGATTTACGGTTGTCCCTACGCAACATACTGAAAATGTCTACATGGGTTGCTTCGCTAGGAGAGAAAGGGACTTTTCAGCGCTCTGCAGCTTGAAACCTTTTTCGTTGCGGGAACCCTAGGTTCACTCGTGATTTGTATGGACCTAGGGTTACACCCTAGCCAACCGCACCCCCCCCCCTCCTCCCGCATGCTGAAACAACGTCCGGAATAAGAGCACTATTTTTTTTTTTTTTTTTGTGAGTTTTGTTTTATTTCTTTATTTTTTTGCATATGTCAGTCTTACGATCTTACATCCCTGGCAATCGAGAGAAGGGTGTTACAGTGCGTTGTCAAGCGTAGAGAAAAACAGATTCTACCCGAGCTGTGGCGGATTTGCCATCAGATCGATTTTGGAAGGTGGCCATTATCATCAAAAGGCAAACGCTGAATAACCATGTGCATGGACAGATGAGGGCTGGAAAACGAGGGAGAGGGTCCAGGATTCGGCTACGGCGCACGATCTGGCGGTCTGCAGCACGTCCTTCATGAAATCGAGGATAGAATATAACCCACGGTAGGAGAAAGACAAACGGAAATCAAACATTTGCTCATAAGAAAGCCATCCCTCGCAGCTGTTAAGGCCCGGCGAGAACGCCTCACAGTACAGCTCTCCTCGGTACTTGGCTGTAGAAACCCCCAAGAATTCAAGAAACAGAGCTGAGAATACAGTGGTGGAAGTTGCCCCAAAAGGAGAAGAGCGACTGCAACAAAGGGTACTGGGAGCTTGTGCCCGGATTCGGGAAGGTAATTCTATGATTCACAAAGGAGGTATTGGGTGAAATGCGAGGTAGAGTCAGGGGAAACAAGGCTGCCCGGTTCTAAAACGAGGAAATTCGGTGAGTCGTGGGGCAGAGAAGGACTTGCAAGATCTGGCAGAGGACAGGAACTCGGAAGACTGTGCTCTCTACAAAATTTGCAAAAGGATTGCCAAGAGTGCCGCCAAGGCCATGTGAGATAGACGCTTCGTACGAGAGTTGGAGTGCCGAAACGCAGAAAAGTTTATGAACAGACTGGTTGAGGCCCGAAATCGGCCAAACAAGACTTCAGGATGGTGAAGAGTAGTTAGGCCTAAAGGCCTTCGACGGTGCCATTCTGAGGAAGTGAGTTCAGGTCAAAAGTGGAGGGAAGAGTTAGTTTACGACTCATAACGAGGAGTTCCCCTCAAGCGACTCACTAGAGGAGAGTCGGCTCACGCATTTTGAACCGAGGGCGAGTGCCGACGGAGAAACGGGAGGTGAAACTTCAGGTCCAGATGGGTGTCTCGATGAAAGGAATACAATCCTACTATATATAATCGGCTAAGCGGTTGTGTGTGTGTCTGTGTGTGTGTGTGTTTGTCTGTCTGACCGGAAATTCATAGCTCGGGCACCAGTGGTCGTCAGGAGTTGGTTTCAAGATATGATATAGGGGGTGGGACGGGAACATATTTGGTGGGGTAAAGAAAGTGATCAACTGATAAGGGCTGATAAAAGGCGCTAGAACGCAAGTGTCGCGAAATTCATAGCTCGGGCACCAGTGGTCGTCAGGAGTTGGTTTCAAGATATGATATAGGGGGTGGGACGGGAACATATTTGGTGGGGTAAAGAAAGTGATCACAACTGATAAGGGCTGATAAAAGGCGCTAGAACGCAAGTGTCGCGAAATTCATAGCTCGGGCACCAGTGGTCGTCAGGAGTTGGTTTCAAGATATGATATAGGGGGTGGGACGGGAACATATTTGGTGGGGTAAAGAAAGTGATCACAACTGATAAGGGCTGATAAAAGGCGCTAGAACGCAAGTGTCGCGAAATTCATAGCTCGGGCACCAGTGGTCGTCAGGAGTTGGTTTCAAGATATGATATAGGGGGTGGGCGGGAACATATTTGGTGGGGGTCACAAAGTGATAACGACTGATAAGAGCAGATAAGAGGCGCTGAAACACAATTTTCACAAAATTCATAGTGCGCTTCGCAGCAGTCGTCAGGAACTGATTTTGGGACATGATATAGGGGTGGACGGTAACATATTTTGTGGGGGTCAAAAAGTGATAACGACAGATGAGGACTGATAATTACGATATGCGTACGAACGTAGAGATTACTCGAAACCAGATTGCAGATAATGCATTTCATTTCAATATCATTTCATTAGCGTTATAATTGTAAATTCAAACACCTTTCAACCGCTACACCTTCTAGAGTTCTTGAGGATGAATGGGATGCTCTAATAAATTTGATAGTGAATACTGGGCATTCCGTCTTGAGATTACCAAAAATTATTCGACCGCTAAATTTCCTCGATTCTCGATGCATGGTGGTTGTTTACATACATCACTTTAGCTGTGCACTTCACTGCGCTTATCAAACAGTGAGATACAGCCAAGATGGGCAACGGACAGTAATGCATTTAACGAAGCAGCTATAGTTAAGCGGTGAAACCCAAAGCTTCACCGATTGTCAATTTTGTCAGAGGCTTCCGTGTCATGCGCGCGGTAGCGGGCGGAGCTAAACTGGTAATAATAAGAATGAGAATCTTACTCGACTCAGCAACACCTTGCCACTGGGAAGATATAGCGAATGCTTGGAGAAACGAATTTATTTGTTCCCGTTTTCAAATAAAAAGAGGACCTGATGGACTTCTCCATCTACAGCGGTTCATATCATGAGCGGCTAGTTGACTCGAAGATAAGGGGAGTGGTGCAGATCTCGTAGGAGCAGCTCGGGTTCGTGCTCGCAAGGTCCTGTACGGATGCCATCTTCATTGCTAGACACTGAGAAATAGCATGAAGAGCACCAACCCACCTACCTGGCCTTTCTCGACCAGAGAAAGAGTTGGGCCGTCTACCCAACCAGTGGAGATCGGGACGTTTCGAACGCTCGATCGCCTAGTGAAAGACTGTGCGAGGCAACGCAACATTCGTACCCCTTAACTAAGAGGACATTACTGTGATACACCAAGGTCCCAGCTCTAAGCCCGTTCCTCCTTCCTCCTAGATGTCACGTGGTGAAGAGCTCATAGAGGGTCCACTGAAGACCATCCTCTACGCAGTCCACACTGCCCTGATAAGGATAACAGAGAGCAACTCCAGGGTAGGGTGCAGAATTGATCGAAGTACTAGCGGAAGGTGGGCTACGGTTGTATGCCAGGAAGACCTAGCTCTGGGCCAATAGGGCGTAAAACCAATCGTGGACGGCCTGTGGAAAGCATCGAAAGAGTGGTATACCTTCGATACCTCGGGATCGATGTGGCTGCTGATGATAGTATGGATGAGGCGATTAAGACTCGGATCAGCACAGCCTGAATGAAATGAAGGGAGTTGGGATCTTATGCGATCGAATGTGCTCTAGACCATTCAAATGAAAAGTGTTCCGCACAGTGATGAGGCCTGCGATGCCATACCGCAGCGAGTGCTCGCGCTGCTTAAGGCCAAAAAGTCGGGGACCCAAGTGGATATATGGCGAACTAGCTGGAGTGGAGACGCGATAATGGAATGACAGGGGAGAAGAAACGAAAAGAAACCGTCGACAATGCGGGAAACGAAACCCCCTTCACCACTAGCAGTGAAGGCTTTGCCCGGGGAGAGCCACGTCCAAACGAGTTTTCCGGATATGCCAGCCGTTCCATCGGTTGATACGGCAATCAACCTAGCTGATCTCACACGTTAGGCCAGCCACGCACCACATCCCGCGGTGGGCGGGACCAGCTGATGAACGAACCCATCGCTGTAAGTAGTAGGCCAGACTCGGCGATTGCATCGCGATGGACCAGTGCCGGAGCGACGCGAATCGCTCCATCGCTGTCCATCTCAGTCGCTCTGCCTCGCGATCCATCGCGATTGCGCAATCGCTCTGCCAAAAGTGCAAGCGGCGGGCAATGGCCCGCCGCGATCGATACCGATGTCGACTGCATCGATGTGGGCGGGGCCAATCGCCCGTCGCTTGTGCACATTGCAAGAGCGATTGCATAGCGATGTATTCTAAATCATAATTAGACAGTAATAATAATAATATCATAATCGGACATCTAAGTAATAGGCGAGAGGCCTTCTCGTCGCGCAATCTCGAGTCAGGAGCGTGGCGTCACCCCTCTGAGCGCAGTTCCTGGCCAATAGTAGTGATGGAAAGGCCTTCTATGACAGCCTAATCCTGACTCGTGGCTTTAACATGAAATCACAATGCTCCACCGAAATGAGGATGCTGAGATGAGGCTGTGGCTGGACGCGACTGGACAGGGTTAGAAACGAGGGTGTCAGGGCGGTAATGCAGATACGAGTACAACCCCGAGATGGTACGGAAACGTGCTGCGGAGAAAGATGCCTTAGCAGGACAAAATGGCGATATTTAACAAGAGCAGCGGGCCCCGCGTCGGCGTGAATTACGCTAAGGCAAGGAAGAAGGGACCTGCGCAACGATCAGTGCCTTCTTTGCTACCGAATTTTGGGTTCATACATATGATGTGATCTGTCTTCTGCTTCTGAGGTTTTCGCAGAATTATCGAAAAATCCGTCGAAAACGACCCTCTCCTTCATCCACTTCAACACGAGGCCCCAACTTTCTTCCGACCATTCTGAAAAATCCCCGAAATGATACTCCTCTAGCCATCACTGACACACAAGAACGAATACAATTCCCTCGTTCAACTTGGTACAAGGCAGGGTTGACCCAGCCTAAAACGATGGTGGGAGGTGGATGGGTTACATGCGCAATAGGATGTGAAATCAGAAGAACAGGAATTGCTATTAGCAGGAAAAGGATGCTAAAAATTGTCAGCTCTTCCAACAAACAATCTCTCATCCTTGCCCTTCTGATAGATTGTGATTATGGCCAGTAAAATGTTCATTTCACTGATTTAACCTTTTTTTACAGGAGAAGTTACTAGTTGAAATCGAGACGTTTATTGTGAATTAGAGAAGTCCAAAGGTGAGGCTCATAAAGCATCGATGAGTTGGTCACAACAACTCACAACTGACTTCGTTTTGCTTATGCAGTTGGTAGTACTTGTTTTTAAGTTCTATTGGGATCTGTTTGAGATGTTATAACTGGGAAAAACAGTCATCAGTGAATGCCAATCGACAAAAAATCTTTTGAATCGCTTATCTTCGAGAGTTCTTTTATTTGCATTTGGGATGACTCCTACCAATTCGCCAAATAATGGTGGGGGGGGGTGGTTGATGTGATCAAGAATGGGTATCATTTTCCAGGTCCGGTCATCGGGGACCAGGGTCGGTCCTATCGTTGGTACTTTTTGCAAAATTTTTACGACCCCCCTCCTTCACGAGAAGTTTCATACGACCCCCTCTCTTCACAGCTACTTTTTCCCTCAAAAAACACCGTCGAGCGGAGCGTATATACGCAAGCTGAACGGCAAATTTTCTCCAGCGCGCTCTCACCTCATCACATGTTTCGTGCTACCTACAACCCCCCCCCCCAAATCCATCCAAGTACGACCGCAATAGCAACGTAGGGTTGACCCTGTCGGGGACCCCTTCAAGTCAGTTTCTACTGAAAACAAACTAGTGGAAAAAAATTGGGCAGAGTTGCGGGAAATGCGCTGGCAGCAAAAATGAATCTCGTATCATGGCCAGGACTCTACAGCAAACTTTTCGCAAGGAAACCCAAGATTTTCACTCATTTTCAAAAAATCTTTGGAGGCAACTGTACTACTCCCTCATGTATACTTTGCCAGACGAGCGCTTAGTCATCCTGCCACGCTCACAATAACTCGGCCTCCGAATCTTTGTTACCGGTGGGTGAGAAACTATCATTCCGGTCCGTGGAATATTCCGAGAAAACTCGGAATTGAAACCAATAAATTTATGACGAGACGGTAAATGAACAGGAAGATCCAGCCCTTTGTGTAGGAGGAGAGCTAATCTGTTAAGGATCTCGTAATGGATCATGAGAAAAAATGAATCAAAATTCTGTTTTGAGGTGTTTCAACTACCTCTTCAACCCTACTATCATCTGCCAAATTCGCGTCGTGAAGTAGCCCTTCAACAATAGACTTGTGGTTTTTTGTTTTTTTTTGTTTTTTTTTTGTTTTTAGCGAACGAACTAGTATATTTTTTGGAAGGTTTGGCGAATCTGATGAATTAACAGAACCACTACGCAAGTTTTCTACACCGTATTGACCTTTCTTCATAACTTGCGGTGGTATACTATAAAGCGGACACTTTCATTCATATGGAGTCACAACCATGCGCTCTTCGCAGTAAGACCACGTTGCTTCAACTATTTGTCCAGTCATAGCGGTACTACCATTCGGTCTTTTCGATCACCTCAGTGATACGCTTAAGGAGCAATTCTCTGTTAGGTCAGCTAAAGGACAGGTTCAACGGCTCTCATCCGATTGAGCGGCATCTCATCGCATCGTCCTTAATGTTGTGCATATAAGTCGTCTACTTCTCAAAATACGTTGCAAGCGTTTCTATCCAAAAAAGGGCAACATTCGTACAACACAGATGAAGGAGATTATGGATTGCCCTCATCATTAAAGCCTGCCCCAGCCGGTGGATATGATCGATGCTCGGCCTGCCGTAAAATTTCACGTAGTGTTATTGTCTATGTTATTCATAGCATTCTGGCAGCGCTGCATGTTAAGCGCAGTTCAAGGGTACAGCGGCGAGTAGGACACTCGTCATCGGTACGAGGATACCAGCAGTCATAGTCTGAATCAACGACCAATCTCCAGGGCTACAGCTTTCTTAACATTTCTTCTAGAACCGATGTCAGTATTTCTTTTTCTTTGCTATGCCTGGTCTTTTACCCTAACAAGATTTTCGATTGGCTTCGCTCGCTTTGTATACCATGCGAAAGCCGTAAAGGAGGCAGTGCAAGATTTAGAACTTAGCATGTATCCTACATATTGCTACGACTCCCGCCTGCCAGTCCAGTCGTTTGAAGTTTGCCGATGTTTGATGGGTTTTTGAAAACCGCGCAAGAATTTGGGTTGCCCCTTATCAGTACTTATGAACCGACTTTTCAGAACTTCATTATTATGACAAACAAACTTGTTAAGCATTGTGATGTACTTTACATAAAAATTACATTAATGCATATCACTTGAACATTGAATTTCAGAACATATCCTATAATTCAAGAAGAACAATGCATACAAACAATAAAATAAAAGCTGAACAGAAATCGGTAAGGAAAAACTAATCCTTGATTCGAAAGTGATTGGTTGAGTGAGACATTCGGCGATATTCAGCAGTGCATTCCAAAACAGAGGTTTTATCTCGAGGCAAAATTTAATCGTGAAATAGCTCTTCGACTTCCCACTCGCATCAGCACGCTCTGTTCTCCAGAAACCGGGGAAGTGCAATTCGACAATTTACAACTTCAGTATTGTTGGCCTGATATCTCAACTTTCGCGTGAAGTTATAGAATCTGTAACGACACATACGTAAATTTCTTCCTTCTTGATTTTGTGGAGATCGAAAACTAATTGAATGACGGATAGTGACGCGAAGGAATTGCCTGGCGGAGGTCAAGAGGACCAGAGTTCCCTATTAAAGGCAGATGCATCTTCAGAAGTCGTCTTCCTCTGGTCTCCGGCGGTGCGGGCATCGGGCCCGCCAGAAGTCTTCTTCAGAAACCTCCACCTCCCCAACGACTACTCCAGCAGCCGCCGTTCGCCCTATTCAAGGACCCCCTCAACTGGACGACTTCTACTCGTCTAACCCCCTTTATTCTCACACCATTCTGTTCATTTCTGTTCATTTATTGTTCAATTTCCTTCTCATCGGGACAAAATAGCGACCTCTACACAGCTCACTCCTGCCTTCATTTAGGCATGTAATCTCGAAAATACCGGCAACATCTCGAAAAAGTTGCCATCCCTCCGGCATCATCTTTTTGTCGTTCTTCCAGAACGCGAGTGTTTATACAAAGTTTGGTTTCGAACACTAGTGTAACCATAAGTGCGTTTAGAAAACATAAGAGCATCCCTAAAGACTGTTGCTTCAGGTTAGGGTGAAGGATTCATAATTTACTACCTACTTATTGACTACAACATGCTTCGAAACTGTAGTCCACTTTATTCAGGAATTAATATAACCTAGAAAACATTCTTATAAGATATTTTGGAAATTCCCGTTTCATAAGTTTGAAGGCACCCTGGGCAAGAGTGTTCAACATCGAAATTTCGAAACAGCGAAATTTCTTCTCCCTTCCAGTTTATTTGCGATTCTATGACTATACTTAGTGCATGTAAATCACTGGGCTATACATCTTTATTGGTTATTAGGAATACAATAGGTAAGGGTGAGAAGGGGAGAGGGAGTGAGTGCCGGCTGACGACTGACGACCGACGACTGTCCGTTGGCTGGTGACCTCTCCTTAAGTACTGTCCTCCGTGTGAGGTTCGACCGATGGCAGTTGCTCAGATACCGTAATCCTGAGCACGCCTCTCCATTGAAGTCGCGGACCCGACATCTCCATTGAAGTGAGCTCGTCCTCGAGCTCTAAGCATAGTTCCATTCCAGTATCCCTCGAATGACTTTGAGGTAGCGAACATGTTGAATGATGCAAATAACAATAAAGATAAATGCAGGTGAGGTCAGAGAGCCATTGGTGGCGACTACGTCTTCCCTCACAACAGCGTTGTCATTCAACAACACTGGAAGCTATACTGTTGTGAACGAAAAAATGAATTCGATCGCGATGTATTGCGATGTGATGAAAGCCTTAGGCTATTTACGTAGGTACAAGTGAAAAGAGAAAAACACATAATGTCACTTTGGGATGTGACACTTAGAAATTGGCTCTCACTCGCCGACCCTTGATCTGAAGGTGGGTGGCGGTACGGTACGATATGAAAGTGGGGCCATACAGCTTTGTTACTTAGTGAGAATACAAGACATAAGGGAGAAAAAAGGGGGAAGGGGGAGTGAGTGCCGGCTGACGACTGGCCGACGACTGTCCGTTGGCTGGTGACCTCTCCTTAAGTACTGTCCTCCGTGTGAGGTTCGACCGATGGCAGTTGCTCAGATACCGTAATCCTGAGCACGCCTCTCCATTGAAGTCACGGACCCGACAATCCCGTTTAGGTGTGCACCACGCACTCTACTTCCATTCAGAATCTTAGTGGCAGTTTGAGCGCGTTGGCCTATATAATGACTTTCGACGGTCAGCCGATGTACAAATAGTGTTTTGGTCCTCTCAAGCAACTCTAGAACCAATTAAGCAACTCCAGAGGGATGGAAGGCCTGGTTGGCCTGGAAATCGAAACCCAAGGTTCCTGATCGAGCGAAGTAGCGGGTGCTAAGGTGGCTACGAAAATATATGTGGAGTTTGTTCTCTAAGGAAGCTGGGTGATGAGTGGGGCAAAAAATCATAATCTGGATTCATTGATGATGAGCTGCAGATAACTGTGGTAAAATGAATGGCGTATCATAAGCACTAACAATAAAAGGGGAAGAGAGCATGTGCGCTTCGAAAGATGAAGGAACGTTCAATTGTATAGGCGTTCATGCAGTTTACGGCCGTGCAAATACATATAACTCTCTGAAAATACAAGCATATTCTTAATCAATGATTTTTCAAGCAGAAGAGAAGAAAATTTAACAAACTTTCCTGAGTTTAATGTCGGATCCAATTCTATTTGCGGATGTTCAAATCATTACTTAGATTTCTTCACTAACAAAGGAAGAATCATATTGCTAGAACTTAATTTTCGTTTGCTTACAATGTGCCGAAACAGTTCATTTCTTTGTGCTGACGGCAATATTGGATCTCCTAAAAATCTAGGAAATTAGTGGACGATATAAACTCGCTGAAAGCAAGATTATATTTCTAGATGTCTCTCATCATCCTTTCGTGTGCGAAAACTTTCGTACGTTAATTTCAAATTATCGCTGAACGTTTATCCTGAATTCACTAGTAAGCAATCTCGGCATACGCCCTATTACAAACAAAAAAAAAACCACTGCGGGCGAGATGGGCTAAAGTCAATTATCAAAAAATAATTTTCGCTCAAACTTCTGCTATGGGGGTTGTCGGGGGTCCTGATCACGAATATGACATCCATTTTTGGCATTGGCGCTTTTTTGGAGCCGTTTGGCGCCACAACTGATTATCACTAAATTCGCTGTAAACTTCTATATAGGGGTTATTTGGGGTTCTGATCACGGATACGACACTCGTTTTTGACTCCGTGCTGTTTAACTCGTATTTTCTGCTTTTTCTAAGTTTCCTCACCTATAGCGCCTAAGACGCAAGGCTTAGGGTAAGGGGTGGCAAAGGTTGGCAGGTATGTTAGAGTTAACAGAATAAGAGCGGACCCACTTCACTTCATTATGCAAAGGGCGCAGACGAGCAGGAAATAGGCGCCGAATAGCGCTACCACAACAAAAACGAATGTCATATTCGTGAATCAGGACCCCAAATAACCCCTATACAGAAGTTTACAGCGAATTTAGTGGGAATCAGTCGTGGCGCACCTGGCGCCAAATGGCGCCAAATTGGCGCCAGCGCCAAAAATGAATATCATATTCGTGATCAGGGCCCTCGATAACCCCCATATGCCGAAATTTCAGCGAAAATTATTTTTTGAGGAATGCTGACTTAGTTGCCACGGATCTCTTTCACTGAGGGTCCTCTCTCACTGAAAGATCTCGAGCCGGTTGGTGGCGAGGCTACGTGGCGACCCCCAGGTGGCGGATAGGGGGTAAATCGCGGACCAAAAGCCACCATGTACTTGCCCTGAGACGCAGGTGGATTCAGGGGATGGACTCCCTGTTTCTGTAGTGCTGTGTCGATTCATACCAGCTGTCTCCACTCAGGCGCATCCATGCATGCTTGCGTGTGTGGTGCGCTCTGTGTGTGTGCGGTTGGTATCCTGCATGTCGGCACAGCCAAAAGCTTGCATTCAAGTGACTGGGAAGTACATGGGAGGCGATTCGGGGCCGCCTCCAAAAATAAGCCCCTTGTTCCGCTCCAGGATAGCGTGGCTAACTACCTGGAGGTCTATCCTAGCCCACACGACAGAGCCTGGCAAGCTACTCGTGTGCCTTCAATATGCCGAAAACAGCAATATGGATGGGCCTCATTCCCCTGAACCTGAGGGAGCCCCCAATACGGCAGCGTTGGGTAGGACCGCTCGGGAGAGGCTGCTAGAATCTCAGGGCCCGGATAGGCTGCCTAAACGAAGATCAGAACCACACTCGAGAGATCGTGCTCACACGGATGAATCTTATTTTGGGAATGCCTAGCGCTCAGGTCGAAGGGAAGATCATAGTGACACGTTACATCAGTAAAGCCTGAAACTGGGAGACGAGAAGGCACCGCCCGCTACACGCCGTTTTCGATACTGGAGAAGAACTGTTCCTTGGAACATGCGACAGCAGAGGCGTTGGTGGTGTGGGTGTCCTCGTCAACACGCACTTGGCCATAAACATCGATTCGTACGAAAGCCTTACAACCCGAATCGGACGTTTGAGATTGAGAAGATGTGGTTCAACTCCTGCTTTGACAATCTTCGTCGCCTACGCACCAACATCCAGCTACGACGAAGAAGAACACGAAGCATTCTATATGGAATTGGAGAAGTTCTACAGGGAAGATCATACCTTCTTCAAGGTCATCGTCGGCGACTTCAACGCTAAGATTGGCCCAAGAAGAACGGCTGAAGAACTTCACATCGGTACTCACGGAATGGAATGGAATGAGCAGGGTGAGAGACTGTCGGAGTTTATCATGTCGACCAACACCATCCATGGTAACTCACAGTTCCAAAAGCCCCCTCACCTTCGTTGGACTTGGGAGTCACCTGATGGACAGTTCCATAACGAGATAGACCACATCATCTTCAATCGAAGGTTTTGCCTGACCGACGTCGCTGTTGTTCCGAAGTTCTACACGGGATCGGACCATCGTCTCCTCCGCGCAAAGTTCCACTTTTCGATGCGTGTTGAGAGAGCCTCGAAGTTCAGGAAGCGAAGCCCCAGGACAGTCATCAACTGGGATCCACTTCGCTTCCCTCGTCAGCTTATGGGAGGATTCCGTCATCGAAAACATCGACGAGGAGTACTATCGGCTCGTTGAACATCTTCACGATTGTGGCAAGAAGGCAGAGAGTTTGAAAGTCACCAAGGACGACGTCTGTCTCCGGAAACTCTCGAACTGATACGCCGGCGTACCCACGACGGGCTGCAAGCAGATCACCGACTCACGTCCGAGCTTGCGAAGCTATGCAGAGAGGCGATAAAGGAAGATCTCAAGGAGCGAAGAGCAGCAGTATTAGCTGAAGCAGCAGAGGCTGGGAGGAGCATCCGCAATGCCCGCCGAAGCTTTGCCAGCTACAAGACCAAGATAGACCTTGCCTTCGACGGTCGGATGGACAAAGTCACGAAATCCCGAAGGGCAATGGAGAAAGTCATCCACGACTTCTACTCGGATCTCTTCGATAGCCATGTCCATCTGCCCACTTATCAACTGCAACAGGATGGATACGTCGTCAATTCAGTTCTCTCTTCCGAAGTCCGACACGCCATCAAGTCGGTGAAGAATCGTACAGCACCCGGTCTCGACAGGGTCAAACCGGAACATCTGAAGAATGCGCCGCCAGTCATCATCAAAACTCTGGCTCGACTCTTCACGCGCTACCTGTCGGAATGCAAGGTACCCACTCCGTGGAAAACCAGCAGGACCGTGTTGCTGTACAAGAAGGGAGAGACTGGACGACATTGGCAACTATCGCCCAATCTGCCTGCTGTCTGTAATCTACAAGCTATTCACTCGAGTCATCCTTAACAGGATCGGCAGAATACTAGATGAAGGACAGCCATGCGAGCAAGCAGGGTTTCGAAGAGGGTTCAGCACGATCGACCATATCCACACGGTTACAAGACTCATTGAAGTTTCACGAGAGTACAAGATGCCGCTTTGTCTCACGTTCATCGACTTGAAGAAGGCCTTCGACTCTGTGGAGACAGAAGCGGTCATCGAAGCCTTGGGCAACCAGGGCGTCCCTACTCAGTACATCAAGATTCTTCGTGAGCTCTACAGCAACTTTACGACCAGAATCTCGCCATTCTACAAGGAGGTCATCATCGACGTCAAGAGAGGGGTTCGACAGGGCGACACCATCTCGCCCAAACTCTTCAGCGCCACTCTCGAGAACGTCATGCGTCAACTGGAATGGGAAGACATGGGAGTGAAGGTCGACGGCCGGCAACTACACCACCTTCGTTTTGCTGACGACATCGTTCTTATAACGCCGAACATCGAGCAAGCGGAGCGAATGCTGGCTGATTTCGACTGCGCCTGTGGTAAGGTTGGTCTACAGCTGAACCTAACGAAGACGATGTTTATGAGAAACGGATTGGTTCCTGATGCCCCATTCACGCTCAACGGAACGAACATCACCGAATGCTCCAGCTACGTGTACCTAGGTCGGGAAATCAATATGATGAACGATCTAGCTCCAGAGCTGAGCAGGAGGAAACGAGCGGCTTGGGGAGCGTATAAGAACATCGAGGGAGTAGTGAAGAAGACGAAGAACATCCGGCTCCGTGCCCACCTCTTCGATTCCGCTGTCCTTCCTGCCCTAACCTACGCCTCAGAGACTTGGACTCTGCGCAGGCAGGACGAGCATGCGGTCAGCGTTATCCAACGCGCTGTCGAGAGGACGATGCTAGGAGTAACCCTATACACGCAAGTGCAGAGGGGAATCCGGAGTGCCGAACTACGCCAACGATCGAAGATCAGGGACGCTGCCGTTTTCGCCAAGGAATCGAAGATAAGGTGGGCCGGACACGTCATGCGATTTTGCGATGACCGTTGGACCAGAGCGGTTACCGACTGGATCCCTCGGGACGTCAAACGAACACCTGGACGACCGCCGGCCCGATGGTCAGACTTCTTCACGAAAGCTCTGAACGAAAGGAATGAAGAACACCGTGTCCCTCGAGCGAGGAGGGTCCACTGGACAACTCTTGCACGCGACAGGGACGAATGGAGACGTTGCTGGCGCCCGCTCGAGCAATTCGATGATCAACGGGACGACAGGTGATACAGGTGATACAGGTCTTTAGTGGGGGGACACCGGCGACGCGGCGCTTTGCTCGCCTGGCGCTCTCTCGAGCGAGATAGTGTGAACTCGAACATTCCAGCTTTTCACGCATGTCAAGTGACTGCCCTCACCCCCACCCCCTAGACTGCCTACAGTCCCCCTGGCTCACGGATTTCCCGAAGTACGCAAAGATGCCAGGCGAGCAAAGCGCCGCGCCGCCGCGTGGTCCCCCCCCCCCAACTAAGTGAGCACCTTTTTTGACCCATCTCACCACTACTGTGGCTGTAATAGTGCAATAGTGCCGCAAGTTCTTCGGAAACATTAGAATAGATAGTAATGCTGTTTCAGGTTGTTGTGGACGATAGAGGATTTACAGCAGATGCTGGTGCAGCACGGTTAATGTCGTATGAGCCGTATGATTTCCAACCTGGTTGTAGGAAAAGAAGTGTTCCCGCATTTCCAATGCAAGTTGATGTTGCACAACCTGCCCAGCCGGTTCCTAGTTTCTTCATAAAGCCAGAATTACGCGAAGACACCTACGAAAACTGGTCGACCCGAAGCTCAGGAAGACAATTTAAAAACAGCTCAAATCAATCCACGGGAAGTCAGCGTTAGAAAAGTTAAAACGGCGAAAGAAGAAGTGAAAACTTGTAAACCGGAAGCCGAGCGCAAAGATGGGCAATCTGAAGCGAAGAACCCGGCAGCAACATGCGTAAAATTATCAAACGAAATCGTGCGGAAAACAATGGATACAGTGAAACAAGCGGTACGTTTTGTGGTACAACTGGGCATATTTTTACTTTCTAGATTATATTATTATTACTTATTATTATAATTCCGTCTTCTGTCTATGACTATTAAATTTGCGAATTCTATGCACTACTTGTACTTACTTTACTTTATTGTTAAGTTAAAAAAAATGCGATTCCCTCTCTTAGATGAGTGGAACATTGGCGACTTACAAGGGAGGTCTTTCAGGACATGGAGCGCTTTTTCGAAATGGTTTTCTGCATGTTGTAGGGCTCATGCGAGGAACACAGAACCATGATCCATTTTTCCTGAACGCCTCCAGGAATGTCAAAACAGTGGTGAAGAAATGGTCCAGAGTTCGATCCCCGGTGATGACTAATTTTTGCAATATAGTTTGGCGCCCCCAGATTGCCGCCAAATGGCGCCATCGTCGAGAATAGATGTCATTGTCGTGTTTTGCGGCAATTTGGAGGCGCCAACATAAATTGCAAAAATTTGTCATCACGGAGGATCGAACTTTGGACCATTTCTTCCCGCTGTTTTGACATTCCTGAA
>MU882562.1:0-53769 GCA_036418205.1 Ostertagia ostertagi
ATCCAAAGTTCTTCCATCAAATACAAATATCTTGAAACTCACAGAGTTTTGTAACTGCTTCTACAATCTTTCATATGAATGTTTACGACAGTGAAAGGAATACTAGGAAAGAATTGAAATGAAAGTTTTGTGCGTTCAGAAAATCTTTGCTAAATCAAGGGATATTTGACCACTCTGGCTGCCATGTGGTTTATAGTTATGCTAATGTATTATAATGAATGCAAAAAACTCGAAGAAGGAGCGCAAGCACAATAAAAATGAATGACATAGTTCTGACGCGCATGCGCGTCAGAATGTCCGATGCGGTGCAAATTTCTGACGCGCATGCGCGTCAGCCTGTCGTCAACGTGTTAATTGATGTGTTCTCGCTTGATACCAGTTCTTAGGCCGATGTCAGACTTCGCTTCTACTAGCGATTCGCGCGATTCGCTAGCGTCCGCGTTGCGGTACCAGCCAATTGAGTGATTCACTGGCCGCGACGCGACCGCAGACGCTAGCGAATCGCGCGATTCGCAAAGTCTGACATCGGCCTTAAAACGTCTCCTTATTCCTATAACAGACACATACATTGTTGTGTTCCTTGCTTATATGGAACACTTAATGAATTTTGATTTTAAAGGAAAAACCGTAAGAAACGCGATGTCCACAAACACGTCCCTGAATCTACCGCAGAACATGCTTTTTTTAATCCCAATTCCCTACTAATCCCAGTTCAAGTGAATGAGCAATACTTGAGCAACGACTGAGTGATTCAAAGTTTAAAAATTGCCTGTCGAGACAGAAAGAAACCGAATTTCCAAACAAAAAAGAAACTGAAATGCAATCAAAGCAAAAAATGAAGCTGTTGGAAAAATTAACTCACATTTCCCTTCAGAGAACCGTTCAATGATCGTATGCGGCACACCCGAAGGCGGTGGCGTCCGAAACTCGGCAGGAAGTGTCGAGCCGTTGGATTTCATGGCAACTATCTTGATAGTCTTTAAGGATCAGTAGAAAGGAATACCGCGAGTAAGTTAAAACTGGTAGATGAGCAAGAAGCAGTGATCTGAAATTTGATTCCTGCCGTTGATAGACGAACGATTCAGCGACGTTGAACGATCAGCAGCGAAATAAAAGCAATAAATGGCGAAATAAAAACCGCACGGTATCGAATTGCGAAATATTCTTCCCATCAATAAAAAATAAAGGCCTTTGAATTTTAAGGATGTTTAAGTGGCAGCGATTCGTGGCCTTTGGAAAGAATAACGTCGACGGAAAAGATTAAATGAACATTCGAAAACTTCATACACCTCATATGGAAGGGAGGGATAACCGATTAGACAAAATATATTTAAACAGAATGTAAAGAGGTTAAATTCTGTAGGAAGATTGTGTTTCTGCAAGAACCATTAATTAACTACATTCGGTCCTATTAAGATGATGAAGAGTCCGGTATAAAAAAAATCCTTTCCTGAAGGTCTGCAACACTGGGCTCATGCATAGTCGGTCGTCCCGACAGCAACGATCGTAACTGTCGCACAGCATTCGATGCGCATCGATCGCCAGACTTGCCTGACCTGACTTTGCCTTGAATGCTTGCCATGGTTTACGGACTACTTAAATTTCCGTCTGTGGTCCTGCCACGAATGACGGAGAGCACAGACGATTAGAGAACGGGTGAAGCCCTGGGACTAAGCCTTGGAGAGGGAAGGGATCCGCGGGAGAGCGCAGGCAGAAGCATCTCAAACTGAGGCGGTTTAAAGGACAGAGTTCAAGTAGTCCGTCGACCACGTTACATCATGTATCGTTGCGGTCGGACGACCGGCTATGCATGCGCCCACTGGCCGATGTCAGACTTTGCGATTGGAGCGATTTTGCACCAATTGCAGGAGCGACGGATCGCTCCAAAGTGCGAGCGACGGGAGATTTACCCGAGCGGCGCCGTGTGTATCGGTCGTCGGCGGGGTAAATCTCCCGTCGCTCGCACTTTGGAGCGATCCGTCGCTCCTGCAATTGGTGCAAAATCGCTCCAATCGCAAAGTCTGACATCGGCCACTAGAACGAAAGCGACTTTTCCGTGTTCCGCGCGCAAAACATTTTCTCGCTGCGGGAGCCTCAGGTCCATCGCCGACGGCAATAAAGTTCTCAGCGATAAAAATGTTTCGCGCGGCGGAACGCGAAAAAGTCGTATTCTGTCCTAGTAAACCACACCCAATTTTGCCATCAAAGAGAATAGTCTTAAGGAAAAAAAAACGAGCTATCACGATGCCAAAAAACATCATTTGAAAACCTACGGGTTTCTTAAGAATGATCTGTGCAGGTTGAATGTCCTGAAGAAACGGGGGTCTGTAGAGAACGAAATAAATTGAATACTGAAAGTGTTTTTGAAAAAGTGTCGGACCTTGAGAAGGTTATTTCTATTTACATTCCCACATCAATATCATGGCAACGAGATATGAAAACGAAATTAGAACGTGCTGAGTGGAACCATGGTGGAGATAAGAAAGAGTGAGAATGCTGGCAAGCTTTCGTGAAATGAAGAACAGCTGAGGTGTGAAAAACGCATGCGGGTAGGAATAATAAACGGTTATGGGCATGCCTTCTCACTGAAAAAAAAATTCAAAAAAAAAATCAAACTAAATTATGAATTTCACGCGTAGCGACACAGGCACTTGTCAAGAGCAATGAATGCAGTCCCAATCGATCCTTTTCAGGTCATACGTGGAAACTATTTCATTCGCCATTGACCACATTACAGGAATGACATATTTTCGTATCCAAACCCAGGGTGGGCGCATAGATAAATTAACACAATTGGGAACTCAAGCACATGGGAAGTCGAATAGATACAAATAAAAACACGTATACAGTAAAATTTCTATTTTCAAGGACCTTCTGTTGTCTTCCAAGAGTGTGGCTGAGATTGGGTAATGAATGGTGTGATTGTAGTGCGAGAAAACCAGACGTCAATCTGCGCCCAGCTCATCCCAGACAAGTTATCAGTGACTTTGGGCGATCTTGGGGAGCATGAAGATATGTAGAACTATTCAACTACCCCTTTATGTTGTGAGTGTACAAGAACTCTTTCCAAAAAGGTTGAGATTTTCAGCAGTGGGAGGAGATGAAGGGGGTGTGTTTTGAATACATTGACGACCGCGCGGGCCATGTACATTCCTCACTTTGCGGGCTACGTGGTACCGCGCTGGTTCATATATGTCCACAATGTATATTTTTTCTATTATCGCCCAATCTCCAATCTCAGTCGCGGAGTATGAACGCGGCTAAAGTATAACCGCGGCTTGAGCAACATATGCGTGAGTGAAATAATCGATAGCATCAAAAACCATAGGTGTCAATTTTTCAAAGTCCTCTATCACGTGTTCTACAGATGCTGCAAAACTGCAGCAGCACAGGTGGTGATGGCTTTGAAAAAATCAATTGTACGTGTTGTTTGAGACGCTAATGACTATTGGACCGCGCGTAAACACGCTTTTTGCTAAACGCATTCCGTCCGTTTGTTGAAATACAAAACAGATGTTTTTGCCTCAGTCCGTCGAGGCAAGAGTTTCTGCATTTTTTTTTCAAAAAAAAACCCACGGGACCTCATGAAGCATATTCCAACCTATGTCAGGTTGGATGTAGGTCTAGGGCACGAAGCGGATTTCTTCCCTTTTAGCCGCGCGAAACTCAGGACATGATCAGGGCCGTATCCATCCTCCCCTAGGGGCCGGATCCAATCCTCGCCAAAGGGGTTGGGAGACGAAAATCCCTTCTAATTTCCCTGTCTTCCCAAATGGAATTGTCCTGATAAAGAGCCTACAAGCCTACGGTGTAGGCGTCCCTCCCCCTCCCCCTATCCAATACAAAGGTTGTGGGAGAAGTGTTGCATCACAGGACCCTTGTTAACTTTTTGTGTTTTTACATTACAGACAGTTACGCAGTGTGACCACTCAAAGAAAGTGCTTAAACAGAGGAAGGTAGCTACGACATCGAATATTTAATGGCGGCTCCCATGACGCATCCCTCTCCCTTCCTTACGAAAAAAAGACGCTTTTGCGGTCTCCGGACATCTGTCAACCGTGAGTAGCAATTCAGCGTGTTGTGGCTCTCACACAAGCGCACTATTACAGAATCTCCGCTTTCTTTACCTCCTTTAAAAGGCTTAGTCCCACTACCACAAAGAACGTCTGCTTTTCCTTCTACACTCTCACCCCCTGGTTGACAGAAGCCTTGTAACCCTTTTTGCGACCCACATCCACGCAGCTCAGACGAATAAATTCACGGACAATTCACCATAATTAGGCGCCGCTTAGAATAATGCGCTGCCCCTATTTGGTACGCCCACACTTGCCCCTAATGTTCGCCCCCGTTTACAGGTGGGTGCGAATAGATCACAATTAAACGCACTGAAGACAAAACTCAAAGTAAGTCCAGTGGTATCTTGAAACGATTGAACCAGCAATTCTCTCCGGAATACAAAAGGATGTTAAAATAGTCGAACACTGCTCTGTTTGCTCGTCTGATTGTCATTCGCATATGGCAAACACATGTCGCCCGCAGTTCCATTCAATCGTTGACCGACAAAGGCAGTTTTTGTTCAGTGGGGAAAACACGACTGCTGACGACAGAAACTTCTTACCCACGGAAAATTTCAAGCTGCTGACGCACGTTCCCTACAGAAGTACAGGCTTAACCTGGCCAACTAAACAGAACGAACAAATACGAAAGTCAACAGAAAAATAAGCCGTGCTAGCGAACAGCTCTTTTGAACTCAAAGGTCCTATTGTAAGGGGTAGGGTCCATTTTTTGCAGAACTGTCCTTTTTCAGGTGAGAAATAGAACTCAATGATGCGCTTCACGAATCACATCTTTTAAATATTAGCCCTCACTGGAAATGCTTGCATCGAATGATATTCAGGCCATAATTAGCATTGATGCACAAGGACTGCATATTCGGCTCAAAAACTAGATAGTCTTGGCGACAAATTCGTCTAGAAACTCGGTCAGACTTAGCAGGTTTGGCGTCGAGTAAGAAGAGGAAGAAATGGGCGCTGTTTCTCACTAAGGCCGATGTCAGACTTTGCGAATCGCGCGATTCGCTACTAGCGATTCGCGCGATTCGCTAGCGTCCGCGGTCGCGTTGCGTTCGCTTGCGGTACCAGCCAATTGAGTGATTCACTGGCCGCGACGCGACCGCAGACGCTAGCGAATCGCGCGATTCGCAAAGTCTGACATCGGCGTCAAACGAAGACTGGATAAGATAAGATTTGGGGTCGCGAATTATCTAGACAACAGAGTATTCGATGTCGGATAATTAGATGTAAGACTTAGTTTTTGCCGTAGCACTTCGTGCGAAAATGTGTAACATCTGTGTTGTCACGAAGTCCGCTGTTAACTTGTGTGGGAGGTGGGGTGTGGTTCACTATGAAAGAAAGCGACTTTTTTCGCGTTTTGAAGCGCGACAAATTTTTCGTTGATGGTCAGGTTCACTGCTGATTGTCTGTGCTCCCGAGGTTCCTGCAGTGAAAATGTTGCGCTGCGAATTGCGAAAAACCGATTTCTGTCCTAATGAATACATATCCGGGAGTTGCTCACTGCCCCTGATCGCGAAAAAGGAATCCATGTTTGGCGCGACTACCGTCTAGGGCCATTTCAAGATAGCTGTGCGCAATGTTGGCATCAATGTTTCACAAAAGGTGCTTGATCCAAAAAAATGAACGTCATGTTCGTAATCAGCGTGTTATACTACCTGTAGAGAAGTTAGCAGGGAAGGTGAGAGGGGGGGGGAGGAGACGGACCACGCAACGGTGTGATTCTCTCAAGCGCGATACTACTAACCATAAGCCTGAGCCTTCGAAGAAGGAATGAGTGATTCTAGATGTGAATATGTGTGAGTTACTTACCGCTATTGAGCAATTGAGCGGCCTGCTGCCCGATGTTCGTGCGCAAACTCAAATCTAGCACAAAGTACTAGCCTTTAAAGCAACAGTTCAGGGAGGGTCCGAAAATTTCAATGCCACTACTACTGAGGGATACACGAGCCCTAGTGAAGAACATATGCAGTGGAAATAATAAACGAACTTACCTCAGAAACTCAAAAACAGGGTGGAAAGTCCCTCAAACATGGGTGTTCTTGGGGATTTCCCCAATCCCGCCCCCTTGCCGGCCGTCATTGGACGCGTCGGCAATCGTGCTCGTTTTGGGACCACAGGGAAAATTGATTGAAAAATGGAGCGCGTTTACAGCGGGCACGTTCAGACAACTCGTCCAACGTGCGTCTTTATCCATTGCTGAGCGGCAGAGGGAGAGTACCTGTCTAAGACCCTCCCCGACGTTTTTTTCCAGTTTTTCATACATTAATCGTCTGGTTTTCATCTACAACTTCATTATTGGTGGTTTTTTCCCGCGAAACCGTTCCTGAACTGTTGCTTTAAGGAAAAGATGTGTCATCAAGTCTTTTGCGTGCTCACATATACCTAGTGTTGGAAGGGAGGGTAATCCGCGATGTGCGTGAACGTTTTAGCTGACAACTTTTAACAGCGGCAGCCCCGGAGCTTTCGACGGGCTGATGAAATAAATAGATTATTCACGCAATATGAACAGTCGCACCACATGCCCCTCTTTACTTAATGAGACCCTGAACTTCCAGTGAACGCTCACTTCCGACTAAGCTCTTTACACAAGAGTCAGAGTCCGCGATGGAAATCGTGTGTCGCGAAGTGTCGCGAATGAAGATAGGGCGCAATGGATCGATACTGGCCTGGATGATGTGCCTTCTTCCATCAAGGGAAAGAAATTGAATGTTAGCGAAGTCTCCCGTTCGTTTTGTACGTGGACTGATAATTTTCTCCATATAAGATGATGACCGTCGCCGCGACACTATTCCTTGACCGCAGTGTAGAGGACTTTTTTAACAACTTTTCCTTACGGAGTACTTACCTAAGGATCGAATTCGACAATCAAGGATATTTGCGCCAAATATCATGAAATGAAGAGGGAATGAGAACAAAATGAACGAATCTTTGTACAGCCACATATCAGCTATGCAAACTTGGTTGCTCGGGGACGAATTTGATCACCTGAATGACAGCGAGGGCCCAGATTCGGAAATGAAACGCGATAGCATCGACGAAATGATGTAATGCCAAGAGTTACGACGTTTGGATTGCATGGACCATTTCGCTGCAATAACGCTTTCGCCGTGGGACCCTCTACCGGTTTGGACAGCCACCTGCATAGGAAAGAAACGTCGGAGGTATAGCAACAGATGAAATTAGCTAGAGAGACTACAGTCATACATTAATAAACAGGCAAATATAAGATATGTTTTAGTGAGCGTAATTGAGGACCAAAAGCCACTGTCAATGTTGTTCTTTTGGAAAGGCTGGCGCTGAACATGCATTCCAGCTTATCAATTATCGAGACCAGAGCACTGATAAATGGTAACACCGCCGACCGAAAACAGTACTGATCAAACAACATTACGGAGATACTGGCCGCTGTTAGAGCGAAGATGCATTTAGCACGGACGAGTTTTCTCGCGGACGAGTTTTCCGCGATGACCATCTCCGATTCTAGAAAAACGCACTACTGAAGGCTTTCGTTTCATGACAGAAGGCGAAGTTTTCTTAATAACTCCCAGATCTCACTTCGATAAACTATTTGAAGGAAAATGCACGAACTCTCGTCCATACCATAGACCTTTTGTAATTGTGGTAATAAAAAAGACACTTCTTAGGCACTTATTAAAGACAAAAGTAACGAAGATTCTGCCGTGGCAAAGGCGGAGATCCGGATGCGACGTAATGTTGCGATGCTGTCCAATCTTGGCACTAATTGAGATCGCTCGTTGATACGCAACGCGCCCCACGGGAATAGCCGTTTCAGAAGAGCGGTGTGTGAGCCACTTATTGTGAGGGATGACTAATGACTCGCACCATGGAAATTCTCACCCAAATTAGTGTGATTAGACCTAACGGCACACAATCCTCTTTGAATGTGTCATTTCTCTTTGTAGTCATTGAATGAGGCACGGTGTTAACATAGAGGTGTGGATCGCTAGGAGGGCGCATGCATAGTCGGTCGTCCGACAGCAACGATCGTAACTGTCGCACAGCATTCGATGCGTATCGATCGTCAGACTTGCCTGAGTATTCGACGTTACATCACGTATCGTTACGGTCGGACGACCGACTATGCATGCGCCTGGAAGGACGTGACTTTTCACTTCTTCACAGCGCGAAGCTTTTTTCGCTGCAAGAACCGCCCATCCCTGATCATGAGTTGACCTGGGGTTCCGCGCCACCGCAACGCCTCTCGCGAGCGCTGTGTGAGAAAGAGCCGGGAATCGCTCGCGTTCCTGTTCGCTTACCACCAGGCCTATGAGTTGCGGGGACGGGGCAGTAATCGCTGCGGCGCGCTGGGGGGTATGAGCGCGGCCATACACGCAAAAGGCGTGATTGTGAGCCAGGAAAAATGAGAGGCAGTTTCTGGCGAGCGGTGTAAGGCGAGTGAGATGACTAGTCTAATGATAGGAAAGAGTAAGGCAAGTCACTTGGCATGCGTGAAAAGCTGGAATATGAGAGTTACATCACTTCACTTGAGAGGGCGCAGACATATCGCACGCCGCGACGGCGACATGTCTGCGCCCTCTCAGCGAAATCCCGATCCCCGTTCAACTATCTATCTACTCTCCTTTTCAGCTAACGAGAAGAGCGTCGACTGCAGACCATACAGCCCAAGTTGCACGACGGCCTCCAAGTAAATCTGAGTAGTGATTCTGACTAATAGCTGATTCTTTGCGTAAACGATGGGTAGCTGATTTCTGGTAAATAATGTCGTAATTAGTGACAACTGATAGAATACAACTGCAACAGGCTAATCATTTCATTGGCAGAAAACATTTACATTTTGTGGAGGCCGTCGTCACTTGTGGTGTATGGTCTGCACCCGACGCTCTTCTCGTTTTTTGAAACGGAATATATGTTAACGCCTCAGGCCTTGTTACTGTAAAATGTCAACAACCTCGATTAATGAAGATAAACGATTGGAGAGGTATCAAATAGCTGATAACCACTACGAAACATGTGCTGATAGCGAGTGTACAAGTGACAGTGTGGTTTCACACAACTGTATGATCATCGAAAGTACGCGTGAATTTTTAGTTCTCAGAATTCAAATTTTTTATTAGGGCATGAACAAGTACTTTGACTATGTCTGCAATTACGGCACTTCTCGCTACGGGAAACAAAGTGGAAGTGATAGTGGTCAGAAAAAAGTGAACATATCAGAAACCACAGACAACCGCAAATCGAATACATTTATTGTTGGGAAAGATGGCGAGGACCCTCAAGTAAACTCTGTTTCTCACGTTAAAACATGTCGTTATGCATGTTGACATGGTAGCACACATGGCGATAGCTTTGTAATAAATCGATTCTACGAGTGCTTTTCAATGTGTCCTCTGTCGCTGTTTTATGCTACATTCACTACAAAGTCCGCAATTACGACAGGTGCTGTTGCGGGAAACAGAGTATGCCCACCGATTCGAATTCCGTATGAACTACCAAAGTAGCATTTGGAGGATGTTTTAAGATCTAGGGATACCCCAATTGTTATCCCACTAGCATGTGGTCCTCACGTTCCTTCTTGAAGAAGAAGCCTCCTAGACGTTATGCACACCTCTCGGCTACAAGTGATGCTTCGATCGTATGCTGCACTTCTTACTGTTTCAGCACAACGACTATTTTTCATAGTGAAACTGCCCAACAGCCTAATCGTCGTTCGGTTTGACAATGGTTTTTCACTCTGGTTTGTAGAAAAGAAAATTTCCGTCACTATCAACCCAATATTCTTTCCAAGAGTGTGGTCAGATTTTTCTCGAAATTGGCCCCGCTTTAACTTTGGCTAGAAGTTCGCCAACTTCGAGCATGTATTCTGCTTCCAGATAAACCAAGGAAGCGTTGAGCTGAGATCGACACGAACACAATTGAGACGGACGGCCCGCTCTACAAAATATATGTTTTCTGCCACTGAAATGATTAGTCTGTTGCAGTTGTATTCTTTCAATTGTCACTATTTACAACTCCATTTACCAACTATTAACAATCACTATGAATCACTAGTTACAAGATTGACTTGGAGGCTGTCGTCATCGTTGGTGGGTATGCTCTGCACTCGATGGGTCTTCCTGCGTCTTCTGAAGCAGAAGAAATCAGAAGCCGGGTGCAGCAAGCCCCGGCCAGGAGATTGGTCCTCAAAACTCTGCGTCTCTACTTTGGTCGATGACGCAGTCCTCGTGATCAAGCATAGGGGGATGCGTCCAGAAATAGTTTTGGGAACATCATCCACATGAGCCGGGGCTCTGCTGCATCCAGTGGTTTGCTGGTCAAGATAGGTCCGCAACGTCTGCGTGCACGCCAACAACGATAACTTCGCGACGATGATGACTGGTAGTGATTCATAATTTTACGACTTAATAATTCAGCATGCCGATAGGTCATCGCCGAAATTTGGTCCGTAGATTAGGTCGATTAGGTTATTATCCGTAATTTACGGCACGCTAAATGTCGTGGAAGGAAAACTAAGAAGGATCGCAAGGAAATTGAACCATGCAGCGCTCAATTGATTACCAGTTCGATTCCAATATTGACACAAAGGCTTGAACTTTTGGGTGATCTTATCCTCTGCTACTTTTTATCCGCTTCTCTGACACATCGGCTTGGGAAGCACTTGGGATACCACATGAAGTTTACTCAGAATATGTTAAATCACTTAATTAGGTTGAACCTTAGGCAAAGGACGATTTCTTCATACCCGCGCCATCTTTTCCAAAAAATGTTGTGTTCCTCCAAGCAAAGGGACATGTGGTGACCTTATTCATTTCAAAATACGAACCTCGACCATCAGTACTTGTCTCTAGGGAGAAATGATGCCGTCTATTTCAACTCATGTTCGCCAGTGTCTACTTTGAAGCAACAATTCCAGATCGAATTCGCGGAGTAAAAACGGTTATAATGAAGTTGTAGATGGCGAGTTGACTTCCAGTAAAAAAAAAATAGAAAACCGTCGAATAAGCCTTTAAACAGGGACTCCCACTGTTCCCCCCCCCCCTTGAAATAAGCAGGGGCAGGCCGGACGAGTTGTGCGTGTTGCTGCAACTGATTTCCATTGTTGGAAAGAAACATAGCTTTCAAACATTACAGTTTCTGAGACAAAACGGCGCACGTTAGGTCAAGAAGCATTCAGAATTCCAGCGCAGGCGGGAGCATCGAATTGAACGGTTTAAAGGCAAAGGTAGGGCTCAATATGTGGTATTATGGCGACTGAAACTGAGTATGGAGACGCCATGTTCGACTCTCTATGAACCTCGGCATATTAGTGATTGAATGGTATAGCTTTGTTGAACTGCACACGAGGTTGATATTGACAGTTTATTGGCTTACGTTTCGGCGAGTTCGCCTTCTTCGGAGCCTAAAAGGATGGAAGTCGAGTTTATGAGTATCCGACCAAAAATCTCCACACACCTACTAGATCTTCGACACCACCTAATCATCACGTAAATCACAAGGTGAGAAACACCGTACCTTTACCAGATCCACTGGACCAGCCAACGACAAGCACAGTACAGTAAGACTTCGGGTGGACCGTATTCAGGGTACCGGTTGGAAAGCCAGGCTTATATAGGGGCTAACTCCCGCGTAATTGACAGGCATTCTTCCCTCCGGTTCATTTTAGGATTCCTGACATGAGAATGGGTATGGAGATGCGAAATGGAACGACAGTCGAGAAAAAACGAAAAGAAAAAACGAAAAAAACGAAAAGAGGCTGGCTTGGGAGAGATGCACGTTCAAACGAGTTTTCTGGATATGCCAGCCGTTCCATCGGTTGATACGGCAATCAACCTAGCTGATTTCACACGTTATGCCAGCCACGCACCACATCCCGCGGTGGGCGGGATAGCTGATGCAACGAAGCCATCGCTGTAAGTAGTAGGCCAGAGGCCTTGTCGCCGCGCAATCTCGAGTCAGGAGCGTGGCGTCACCCCTCTGAGCGCATTCCTGGCCATATTAGTGATGGAAAGGCTTTCTATGAGCACCTTATCCTGACTTGTGGCTTTAAAGGACCGAGATCGACTAGTCCCTGTAGTTTCGAAACGATCGCATATGTCTGCGCAACCAAACGCAGGGTATGACGGTTAGCAAGTGGGCGGGGACAAGCGTTAGGCGGGATTAAGGCGTTGGCACATGTTCAAGTCTCTTTTAGCGAATTTCCAAGGGGGTTTTTTGTTTATTGACAATTGTCATGTACTTGACTACGGTTAACGCATCATTTCCACACCACTAATATCAGAAGTATGGACCCACTGGAAATGTTGCTTTGAGAGTTCCGGCTGTGGCACTCAACAAGAGATTCCGATCGGAATATTTGCGCAGCTGAAGGATCAGTTACGTCAAAAAAGAGGATCCGTCGAAAATGGTTCGGCCAGCTCGCCAGGACAACTACAGACTTGAAGCAAACCAAGTATTGAAGCATCCAACAGCTTCTTGAAGATAACCCGTGCGCCAGAACCCGCTGATTTGCAGCGGACCTTCAGTCCTCCCTGACTACCGTGAGTTGTGCCCTTGGAGTCATGGGACATTATAAAGTTAGGAGCATGGAATCCTCACGGGTCGGGATAACGTTGCTCAAAGGACACATGTGACCATCTGTAAAGTTTGCTGTTAAAAATCGTAGTTTTGATTGGATTGAAAAGGAGTCACTGGGTTGAGAAGTGCGTAGGCTATTCAAGAAAAACTCATCAATGGAGACATGCAGCTCAGCGGCGACAACGAGCTTCAAGAGGTGACGTTCACCCAATACTGGTAAGGCATCTCTCTGATTGTTGGGTTGCATCATTACAGAGCAAACGACACGCAGCCGACTGCTAGCGCCGACCCCTTGTGCTTGCAGCTGCGTAGACCTGTTTCGGATACCGCAAAGCTGAGGCTTCCAGTAGATGGGATTGTCCTACTACACGACAATTTGCAAGCGACATGTCATGAGCGAATGCTCTTCTTCATAATCTAGTGGTGTCATACCAACTAATCACAATTAGTTCCTTGCGTTGCTGTGTCCTGAAGGAGTTGCTTGCGAGTGTCCTGAAGGAGAAAAACTATGATGATTGCGAACACCTCGTAACGGCCATCCGATTATCCTTCGCGTCGAAAACTGCGTAGTTTTGGGAGAGAACTATCCATCCATTTGCGGATAGATGGAGGACAGTTGAGAGTTTTGTGAATATGGCATTATTATTAAGGTAGCACCCTTTCTTCAGTGGCACGATAAAAATGATCCCTAGAACAGTGCTATTCTTTAGTTAGGTGAGGGACCACGTGCGGGCGCGCGCTGTGTTCGTCGCTCCTATCTGGCTTACCAGGAAGGTCTTTCAGGGCGTGACAAGCTTTTTGAAAACGGTCTTTTGCATGATATAGGGGCAGATGCGGGGAACCACAGAACCATGTTCAATTTTTCCTGAACGGCCCTCTGAATACCAGAAAAGGAGGTCCCTAGTTCGATTCCTCGTGGTAACAAATTTTTGCATTTCGAGTTGACGTGCCAAAATTCGCGCAAAATGGAGGGTAACACACGGGGGGGGGGAGTTAGCATGAATATATTCAGTACCATACTTCATGATTAGGACCGTCAGTAACCCTTACAAATAGACTTTGATTAAAAAACTGGTGAAAAAGGTGTGACACCACAGTGGGGCTGCTTGATGTCACACCTCTCACACCAATTTTTAAGTCAAAGTCTTTTTGTAGGAGTTACTGACGGCCCTAATCATGAATATGGTACTAATTATTCATGCTAACTCCATTTTGCGCGAATTTTGGAACGTCAACTCGAAATGCAAAAATTTGTCACCACGAGGAATCGAACTAGGGACCCCCTTTTCTGGTATTCAGAGGGCCGTTCAGGAAAAATTAACATGGTTCTGTGGTCCCGCATCTGCCCTATATCATGCAAAAGACCGTTTTCAAAAAGCTTGTCACGCCCTGAAAGACCTTCCTGGTTAGGCCGCCCAGTTACTATTTCGTCATCAACTGCAGTTTCATGCGCCCACCGGGGACTAAGCCTTGAGAAGCAGACGAAGCATATACCGGCAGAGTCAACCCTGCGTTGCGCAGTTCGCAACGGCACGTTGAGAGATCCTCAACGCACGCTGTATGGGCGGAGACGCAGACGGCTCGAGCATGCGAGTGTGAATGTTCGCGCGAGAGAACGTGTCTAATCGGGCGAAACTGCGCAACGTGGCCGTTGAGAACTGCGCAACGCAGGGTTGACTCTGGCCGCCGCCGCGTGATCCCCCAATTTCCTAAGAATTGCATCCGCAGAAAGATTGAGGTGGTACCTGACGTCAGACAAGCACCTTCACTTGTAACTCAATCTTATACATAAATGACTCGCCTTTTTTAGCTCCAAATTCTTAGTAGCAGACATATGCCGCACACTTGTGCCCGCGTCCAGCTTTATTGTGAAATCCGGTATGAGACGTGTCGTAATTGCAGACTCCGAAGCACAAATGGCGACAGCTTTTCCAAAAAAATAGCAATCATCCTGTCTTCTGAATGCTTTTAATCGTTGTATTAGCGAAAACCGGCAGTTAGCCCTTGCCCCTCGGTAGAGACCCCAATACCGATCTGGCATTTTTTCATCAAATCTGATTCCTTTAAAACCGTCGTCTATCTACTTAATACAAGCTTGTTGACTCAAAGATGAGGGAAAAACGTAATAAAAAAGTACAAAATCTAGTGAATCAGATTTCAAGGAAAATCTTTCGTATGGTTAGAAAGAGCTTGCAACCGTACGCGGATCATTTAATTGGACCGAGGGTACGGTAAGCAGCGTCACTTCTCAATTAATCACCTCCACTGTTCTTTGACAAATACCTTGTCTTAAAGACGCATTACACCTTGAATCTATGAAGGGATTTGAGACCAATGCGCAATTCCATCGATATATTAAACAATTAGCGCGCATGCTTCAACGTCGGATAGGCTAATTCGTCAAAACGAAAGCATTAATGCCACTTTTTGGACAGCATATAAATTCCAGTCTCAAACCAAGAAGAAAAATCGAAGGAGAAAGTTCTGGATGCCACCCACATGCAATGAAGAAGAGAAGAGAATCAATGCACTTCCCACGGGTACAATTTCCATAGAAACTGCACGAAAAACGAGTAAACGACTGCTTCCTGAACATTTCGCTTAGGAAACGTGGAAGCGAGGAGACCAGCGACCGAATTGGGAAGTGCATAAAAACCACTCGATAACTGGTTACTGTCTGCGCTAGAACTAATGTAAAAAAAGCAACTCCGAAGAAGTGCTACCAGTTTCTTTCGTACTTAAATCTATGAATGAGTATAATTGCTGCTGAGGGAGGGACAGAGTGAACAGAGTGAAGATTACACCGTTGACCTAGGCGATAGAAGACACGGTTCAGCTTCGAAAAGGGTACTTAGCCACGGCCAATCAAATTCTTACGTCAGTACAATTTCTTCAGGAATTTCACGACCTCCTCCTCCCATTTCCCCACTACAACCACCACACATGAAGGGGATCACCCACATTACGGCTCAACAGCAGGCTTTTCTGTTCAGTACTTACTTAAAAGACTACAACTTCAGACATGACATCATGCGAACCGCATCCCGTTTGGTACTGATGGGGTAAGAACTCCTTGAAAGAAATCACAAAGAATGTGCGAGCTCTCGTGCATGAAAAGGCTGACAGGACCTTTAGCAAAGTCGGCTGGCAGGCACTGCAATGTCGTCCCGTCTGACCAGCAGTGGTGTGCGGCGCCCTCTCAGTTTGCTGCGCTGTCCTGCTACTCTCATACCCCTCTCTCGCCTCTCAGTCTCTTGATTACATTAGCGCAAAGTGAACATGTACGAAGTGTAAAAATCCCTTCAAGTGATGCGTTTTTTAAATAGACTTTTTTTCTTTCTTTGTTCAACCTGGTGGTTGTAGAGCGAGTCCGAAACGCTGTAATACACGTTCTAGGCCCTCTGCGAAAACGATCAGTCGAACATTAGCGCAATTAATAAATGTCCACACCGAGTAACCTTGTAAGTGCACATGAAACTTATTCAACAACTAACTGAACATGCCTGAGGTACAATGAAAAGAATCGAAGAATACATTTGTTAATGTTTTATTGTGAAGCTCTAAGTTCGCCAGGTGATCAGCGTAAGGAGCGGGCCTATTCCTGATGCCCATTTCAAGTTCAATAAAGCCAACATATAGCGAGCATCTCTGTATGCTCCGTCTTGGTCGGAAAATCAACACACTGAACGAATGGACTTAAGAGGTGAGCAGGAGGAAACTGTTGTCTTGGAGGACATCTATACATGTAAGGACAGAGAGGAGGTAGCAGTATTATTGCAGAAAATCAAGAACGCATGGCGTTGCACCTAACCCTGACACTGGGGTGTCCCCCAAGAGGCCCATCGCGCGGCGAAGGAAGAGACGCAGACGCGGCAAAGGACGAGTCGCAGCGCATACTGTAGCGGTTAGGCGTCAGGTTAAATAGAGTGTACCATACTACGTCTCATATCGCACAGCACGCGCTGCGACTCGTCCTTTGCCGCATCTGCGTCTCTTCCTTCGCCGCGCGACGGGCCTCTTGGGGGACACCCTGGCACAGGATTCAGAGCCTTGCACTCGAGACACGAACAATGGTACGACGGAAAGAAGACGTGATCATTATTTTCACTATCAAAATGGATACTGTAGTGGTTCTCGATGTGTGAACTTTGGGAATGAAATTCAAACTGCATCAACGAGCAAAACCAGGGAGCACATTTATGGTTGGTAGAAATAGATGGCATAGGAGCCGGAACGCCTTGCTACTTGGCGATGACGGCTGCGTCAGAGCGATTACCTGGGTACCTTGAGACATCGAAGGAGAACTTGTGCCTATGCCAGCTCGGTAGTGAAAGCTCTAAAAGAAAGGGAGAAGTGCTTCCAAGCTTCGATCCTATATTTAGGGGGTTCCATTTACGAACAGAGGCACTGAAGGTGTCCGAGCAGGAAACGTAGCGAGCAAATGAAGCTTAGCTGATGAAGGTGATGTCAACCGTAGTCAACGCTAGTGGCAGGTAATGCTTTTATCAGTCCAGGATGATTAACAAATGCCCCCTCCCCGTCGCCCATAACCCTTCAAGCGAGGAGGGGCAGACACTGAATGAATCAGCCACCACATATGGGATGGACATCGAGTCACGACGTAAAATGCTTAGGCAAACACTTGAATTCTGCATGTGGGGACGTTTCGAGGATTGAACTTGAGTTACGAGGTGAAGGAAAAACCTTACGCAAATATACACGCTAACAGGGTTCCCTACAAATAGCATATCCTTCACGAGCACTTTCACTCACGAATTCCACGACTTCGAACTGGTGGCGAAATCCAATAACGTCGTCGCTATAAACGTCCTGTCTTACTGTACAAGTCTTGAAGCCGAACTGTTAAAGCCAAGAAAAGGTCTAAAATGGTGTCAAGCGGTAATTGAGTCCTTTTGGGATGCGCCACGCAACCGTCTCCCACTCAGAATCGCTGTTGCGACTTGAATTAGGCGATGGCATACAGGAGACTGAAGTAAAAGACAGTGATTTCAGCTCCCAGGCGAATGTGGCTCCAAATATTCGGCCGGTAACGAAAGAGAGCTTGATTGGTATGGGCGGGATTCGATCCGAGATGTGATTACCATACAAACTTGTATTAGGACTGATTGAAGACTTAAAGGTTACATTTATAGAAAGGTTACATTAATATGCACACATCGTAGGGAAAACAGAAGAAGAACAAGTACACTGAGAATAACGAGAATGGTTTTTCGAGGACGATTACTCGGACAAAACATTCAATTAGACTGAAAGTAGTTCCGCTCTGGTGTTGTAAGGTTAATGTTACCCGATTTAGATCGATGTTCTCATTACGAACTTTTGGACTGGAAACTGTCATGTAATTGATGCACCAGGGTTGCACTTTTATCCAGAGGTCTTGCCAGAACCATTTGAACGCCGAAAAAAACTGGCATATGCTGGCAGGAAGTTCCATTACAGAATGCCTAGGTGAGCTCAGAAAGAGGTGGCCCAGAAACTTTGGTCTGAAATGATTTGCGGTGGGGAGGGCGCGGGGAGGAAGGGCGACTCCATCGCTGCTTATTGTTAAGTGCTTGCCTTACGCTAAAAGGCACACCTTTGGCGTTATGAGATCAGCGCTAATAGCATGCAAGACCCACTTGAAGTAACATGTCAATAGACCGGTGATCGACCCTCAAAGGGGTGGGAGGTTTGGTTGGCCTTGACGTCGGACCAACCGAGGATTCTGTCCCTGAATCGAATCCATGGTAAGCAGCTTACGTGAGGGCAATTCCATCAAGGATACAACCTTTGCCTTTTTATATTACCAGATTAGTCCCCCGTCAACCGCCGGGACCTTCCTTTCCTGCGCAAGCTTTCTATCCTCCGCTATGGTCCCTTCCTCCTGTGACACCAACACCTCCTGGAAGTGACGCGTATGCAACACAATGGTGTTTCATACAGTAGAAGGGACACAATCATGATATGACGGTAGATTTTTCGCTTCCCTTCCTCATCCTCCCTTCCTCTCTCCACTGCCCTCCAGCTGCCACTGCAGCACCATGTGGAATGAACGGAAGTGTGCTAAGCAGGTGTTTATATAGCCCTAAGAGTGTTATCACAACTATCCTGCTACAAAACATTGATATCTCAAATCCTGTAAGCTACCCGATTTGTTAGCGGTTTGTTTATCCCATGAGCTTCCTTCTCACTCACTTCATTTTGCGGACGGACACACATACATACATACATACACACACATACAGATACACAAACCGACACACAAAGTTAGCGCTTTATAAAATAGAAGGATACAAAGCTAACACCCACTAGAACAATATCCTGTCACGAACCTATTCTGCCACAGAGTGCCATTGCCGCGGCTCGAAGTGCGCGACAACGACGCTAGGATCTTCAAAGTGATTTGATGCACTAATGTGAATTACCTCATGACACCCAACGTGGACTACAGAGAAGTGGCTTATTTCAAATAAGCACGCGTCGGTAGTGGAGCCGTCCGGAGAAGAAAGCTCAGCCAGAATCGTCCGGCTCCGCCCCTTCCTTGAATGGCTTCAATTTGCCTCTGTTCTTTTTTTTTCATTTCCGGTCAGTTCGATACCTTAAACTTCATTATCTACCGCTGTTGCCCAATTGATCGTTACTTGTTGCTTCAATTTACTGCAATTATAATATCAACTGAAGAAAACCCGAAACACATGGCTAAACATAAAATGGTAAGGATAAAGCGTTCAGCACTGATCGATTAATTCATGGATGAGCCACGCGTTCTGCTTCCATTCAAAATCGTAGTGGTCTTTATTGTGGCTTCACTTATATAATGAGCTGCAAGGCCAGCTATTCTATATATCAGTTTTATCGTGACAATAGTTCCATTCTGCGGAGCTCGGTGGACTGGACTGCTTGGTTGGCCCAGACGAGGTTCAGTCCGGGATTTCGCCGCGGGTCGTACGCGCGGGAATCGAATACTCACTTGCCACAGGTGGCCGATTTAATTTTCTGAATTCTGCATGAAAGATAGATATTGATAATTTGAGTGCTTATGTATAATGAGTTGCAAGGCCGGGCGAGTTGTTCATGTCTTTAGGGAGGACATTCGAACAGGGCACTTGAAAATCATTGGTAGGTGACACTAGGGCTGGCAGCGAGAGCGGAAGAAACGTCAGGGAGAACAGAGTGAATCACGCCCCCCCCCCTCTCCGGAATCACCTCCCTCCCCTAACAAAGGAAGTCGTTCAGAGTGTGCTACAGAACTATTATTTTCATTTTTTTGAACGGCCCTCTGAATACCAGAAAAGGGGTCCCTAGTTCGATTCCTCGTGGTGACAAATTTTTGCATTTCGAGTTGACGTTTCAAAATTCGCGCAAAATGGAGTTAGCATGAATAATTAGTACCATATTCATGATTAGGACCGTCAGTAACCCTTACAAATAGACTTTGATTAAAAACTGGTGAAAAAGGTGTGACACCACAGTGGGGCTGTTTGGTGTCACACCTTCCCACCAGCACCAGTTTTCAATCCCAAAGTCTTAATCATGAATATGGTTCTAATTACTCGAGCTAACTCCATGTTGCGCAAATTTTTTTTGCATCTACTCGGAATGTAAAAATTTGTCAATAAGAGGAATCGAACTAGGGACTCTCAAGGTTCTCTAAACTTATTGAGAATAAATTTCCAACTTTTGCATGGGTCGATAGTTGTAGTAATAGGATAAGGTAAGACAAATAAAAAGTGCCAAGCCAGCCGAAAACAAAGTCTCTGCAGCCACGAATTCTATTTGAAAAGCAAACAAAAGCACAGAACGGCTGTCAAGAGTGAAAGGAAAAGTGTAAAAACAACCGATCGACGCATCGACCGAATATGGCGGCCCTCGGACGACGGGAAACCCCCTTCTCTCATGAATCAGCGCACGTAGCCCTCTCCTTATGATGGGTTTCGACTGAAAACCATAGGGCAAATAGGTGAATCACGAATTTGGAGAGATTCCTTAACGGCCCGTCCTTTTGTTCAGGAACAACCATAAATGTTTTATCAAGTTATTGGTTGCAATGAAATATTTGATCCATAACTGCTTTCACCATACCATCGACCTTAATCACTCTCTGAAAAAATGATTTACCTTAGGTCTAAGGCACGCCCCAATATCGATTGGTGCGGCTTTTAGGCATAGAAATAAAAGCACTGGTGCGAAGTGAAGCAGTAGTGACAAAAAGCGAAATCCATCGAAAAAGCTGGAATTAAGAACTTGTTCACTTTGGTTCTAAGGCAGTGAGAGACTCTGCAAGGAGTGGAGAGTCAGAGACAGGGTCGGTCTACCGTTGCGACTTTTCGGAATTTTTTTACGACCCCCCCTTCCAATCAAAAATTTCACGACCCCTTCACCACCCTCGCCATCATGGTCGCTGTTTCTATACTATTTACCCTAATTTCCGGTAGATAAGCCCGCGCTAATATCACGTAAAAACACCTCCGCTGGTGCAGTGCACTTGCGTACATCTAGAGACAACCGTAACATTGCCCATAGGGGTAATTCGATATGCTGATTACGAAAACGACATTCATTTTTAGCGGTTGGCGCCACCTTGTCACGACCCTTGTTTTCACCAAAATCGGTGTAAACTTCTGTATAGGGGTTATTTGGTGCCCTGATTACGAATATGACATTCGTTTTTGGCATTAACGTTGTTCAACGCATATTTCTCGGTTGGAGAGCGCAGACGAGCAGAAAATAGGCGCCAAATAGCGCCAGCGCCGAGAATGAATGTCATATTCGTAATCAGGACACCAAATAACCCCTATACGGAAGTTTACACCAAATTTGGTGAAAACAGGTGTCGTGACAAGGTGGCGCCAACTGGCGCCAGATGGCGCCACCGCTAAAAATGAAAGTCATTTTCGTAATCAGGGCATCGAATTACCTCTATAGGCAAATTTGCGGTAGTTTCTAAGGTGTACAAAGTTACACTGCACGAGCGGAGGTGTTTTTACGTGAAATCGGCGCGGGCTTATCTACCGGAAATTAGGGTAATTCTGAGACCAGTCGACACACCTAACTCCACTCACTTTCTCCTCCAAAACAACTTTCGAGCAGGGGAGGATTTTCCGCTCTTTCCTGTTCATTCACACTACAAGCTCTAAACTCACCCATGAATTCTGAAACTACATCGAATCATCGAACACCCCCTCCCCCTCCCACCTACAATCCCAACCGTTTGGTACTTGTCGCAACATACAAGAGCTTAAACTCGGTCATTCAAATCGCCTCAATTTGTAGGATTCACCCTCGTCAGAGAGCATCAGATGAGAGAGCGCAGAAGCCAGCATGCTGCGAGCGAGAAGAAGTACAAGTGACTGGGTTCTTTGCAAGGCCTTAGCGTCCTTTTTGTGCACTTAAGAGAGGGAAGAACGGCGCAAGTGCGATCTCTGCGAACAGATCTATCCCGCCCAACAGAAGAACTCTTCCATCTGAACTCATCCATTGTTGTGCTTTCAAGCGCAACAGCGCTCAACGTTGATTTACCTTCCTTAGAATGCGCCAAGCATTCTTTGAAAATCGGAATGGACTTGAAGACCCAACTGGTCTGGACATGGTTTGAGCGGTTGATAGATGCACAAGAAAATGTTTCTGTAAGCCAGGATGATACGGGTAACAACCCGAGATTTGATCCACGGTATATGCGTGTAATAGGGATGTCCTTACCACAGTCCGTGAGCTTCTCTCTGGGCTAACAGGTCAGACAGTACGAAGTAAAAGCGCACTGGTCACCACTGAGGAACCATGCTGTGTGCGCCACGCACTCGTTTGCTGCTTATGAGCACCTGGACATTTTGTAGTTCACAAGAGGTTTGCAAAGGCGATTTGCCGCCAGTTGCTGCTTACGCCGACGATTCTGTGTGCTAACGAAGGCGCAATGGAAATATTGGAATATCGAGGAAAAAAACCAACTCTGAGAAAATTAGGTTAAGGTCGAGAGTAATGAGTTGCTGCTCAGATCACGTCAACAATTAGTTTTTTCCTAGGCATTCTTCTAAAATAATTCGAAGTCAATTCCCACGCACAAGTTGGCGTGGCATTTGCGCTCGAAGTAAAACCAAGAGTGCCAGTGGATTGCCGGTGGAGAAAAAGAGGAAGAAATACCGAGAACACCGAAAATACAGGGTTCTTCCTTCTATGCTTTGGAGAAGTCTGATGGTAAGAGGAAGATCAAGACAAGAGATAATGGGCGAAGAATAAGGACAACAAACGGATACCAGAAAGCATAGCAGGAACAATACGTCAAATGAGCAATACTGCCGTCAATGGACTACTTGAACACGGTCCTTCAAACCGCTTCAATTCGAGTTTCCGCCTGCGCTCTCTCGCCTTAATAGCGGCTCATGAATATTATGATCTTACACATTCAAACTTTTGCCACACTTTAATTGGCTCACCCACCGCAGAGTGCCACCCCCTCCAAGACGGAGTCTCGGGGCTCTCACCTTCCTCACTCTTGTTCCTCACACTGAGATTTTAGGCCGATCCAGGGGGTTGACGGACTACTTGAACCCGGTCCTTTAAGCCGCCTCAGATCCATCTCTCGTCTGCGCTCTCTCACCTTATCAGCGGCTCATGACCATTGTGATCACACACATTCAAACTTTTGCCACACTGTAGTTGGCTCACCCACCTCGAAGTCCCTCCCTCCTACAAGGCTTAGTCCTAGGGCTCTCACCTCCTTCCTGGGATTTGGAGCCGAGCCAGGCGCCGTTCTCTAACTGTCTGTGCCTCCGCCATTCGTGGCAGGACCATGGAAGAAAGTTCAAGTAGTCCGTAAACCCGATCCAGGCTGTGTCCTCTAATCGTCGGTGCTCCAGTCATTCGTGGCAGGACCATACAAGAAAGTTCAGCGAGCGGTGAGCAGAGCGACGATCAACAGAGCCGACGGACCAGCGTTTGGTGACTAATATTGTCCTTCCCAGGGCATCTTCTCCCACAGCGAAGCCTCATTATGCATTGCCTACTTCCCCAGCTCCTTTTCAGCTTATTCGCAACATTTCATTTACCTAAGCATGGCATGTGCTTTTGAGAACATATGCTAGTCACCTTGGAGAATGAAGATCTTACGAAGATGCGCAGGATCTGATCCTATTATTGGTGGGTGATGGAAATTAAATCACCATGTTGATGGCTCATATGTAGGCCCAGCTGATGGTCTTGCAATGGCAGAAAAACACTTTTCCATTCCCCAACCTCTATTCTGGCATGATATCAATAATGCCAAAACCTCATGCTCTTATTGAATCCAAAATTCGCAAGAAAAAGTGATAAATAGTTCAGTGTGATGGTAATGACTCGCATAGGGAAAAAGCGGTGCCAATGCCAAGAGGTATCCATGCCTTCGAGCGCGAAGTAAAATACAAAGTAAAAAGGTTAGAATAGATTCAAATTTAGCACCTAAGCGAAAATTTCAGAGGATGAGGGATAAAGCAGCGGAGCTGATCAATCTCGCTTTGGGATGCGCCACGCACTCTACTTCCATTAGCAATCGTAGAAGCGATGTGGCCTATACAATGACTTGCGGGGGCCAGCCGATGTTCAAGTCAGTGTTTTTATCCTCCCAGACAAGTCTGGTACCAATTAACCGACCCCGGAGGGATGGAAGGCTTGGTTGGCCCGGGCGACTCACGACCCAGGATTTGATCCCCGGACCGCTCGCGTGGTTGGCGCGCCACTTGCCACTGGACCACTTCCGCCCAAGAAAATATCAAGTGAGATAATTACATTAATGCCCGTCCCTCAGAGGGAACGGGCAGGAAAATACCTCATGTTCGCGGTTATCAAAAAAGAAGATGGGAGAAGGAGTGAGAGTATGCACAAAAAATTATTAAACTCAAAAACAAATTAAGGTTAAGAAAATTAAAACTATCCATCTAAAATCCATCACGTATCTCTTTTCTGATTTTCCGCTGATGAAAGTGAATAAAAATCTATCAATCACTCTGCTTCTGATTCCTAGAAGATGTCAAATACCTGACCAACCATCAAAGGGTTTTTCATCATTAATGATTTGGCCGCTATAATTCCCATAATTTACCAGTAGTTGAAATGAAATAATTTTGAGGGGATTCGTGAGGCTTCCTCTTACTCACGAATCGTAGTACGAAAAACTTGTCGGAAAACTGGTATGAATAACAAATATCGAAAGCTCGGATCATTGAAGCGAGTAGCCGTGCATAATGGGGTGGCGAACGTGGACGCCACAAATGAATGCTCGGTGCCAAATAACAACAGTCCACGGATTGAATTAAAAACGAGGGGATTATTAGACCGCCGTTTTGCCCATTTACACTTGATGTGAAATGTACTACAGTGACGATGACAAGGTGGGCTGGGAATGAGCTTTCCGCCTGATGTGAACAACAGTATTAACAATGATGTGCGAAGTATAGGTTGTAAACCATTGGAAATTTCTAATTCCTATAACCATCGAGCGAGCCAATGCACACAAGTGGCGCAGACACTGCTCATATTTTCAATATGAATGCTGAGCCTAATAGACAAATGCGTGCCGCACCAGACGGACACGAACTCAGGATCAGCCATACCGCACAACGAAACGTCATGGCCAACCTTTTCCTTCAACAAAGTGGCGTCACGCGAGTGAGAGGTCAAGTGAAGTAGCTAATATCTAATTGACAGAAACATAATTCTGAATTTCATTGATCTCGGCCACTTATTGCTACTGTTTGAAATTTTCACAGAAATTCTCCATGTCTGAAACGAATCCCATCTCTCCGCCACCACAACCTTCCAAAAATACGACCCCTTTCCAACCATTTCACCCTCACCAACCCCATAATACGATCCACCCCCGTAAAACCCAAATACGACTCCGCTGGTAGTAAACTGCGCAACGCACGGCTCACCCTGAACCCTCATCTGTTTCTTATCGCGCAGTTGTGCTACCGCTTGCATTACCGATGTAGCATTTCAATTTACAGATTTACGGTAAGCAAGAGGTGCGGGTTCGAGTCCCGCCTGGGGCGAAAGTTTTGTTCACAACCCAGCATTCTTGTGAAACATTCGCAACGCGAACTGCGGCGTAAAAACAGCAGTTAACAAACAAGCAAGTCAATAACAGGATATAAAGTCAATATCGTGCGCGGGTCAAGTCACGGAAGATATCTTGGCCTAGCGCCCCTATGCCAAGAACATAATGATCGTAAGAAGTTTGAGCTCAGTGATAGGAACAACCACTGCGTCTGTGAGTCACTCTAGCCGTCCAAGGGACGGGACGTTTGAACCTTCGAGACAACAGAAAAGGAACTTTTGTAGAGGAAATGTGCCGAAAGACACAAGATTTTCTCCACCTCTCCCGCGAAATAAGGAGGCACTACTGCTCACTATCAGTGCATTTGACCAAAAATGAGCATTTTTCGAGCTTTTTAAGCAAGTTTAAATTTGGCTCGTAAGTGATATATCAAACGAGGAGAAGACAATCCCTTTGAAACACTAGTTTCAACTTCGGCGGCCTCCCCATCAGCGTAGTGAAAAAGAGAGGAGGATGCAATAAGTGGTGGTGCCGATAAAGAAAGTGGGGCTGATTGTTTACTTAAGAACATAAACAAGCGGTCTTGCCACGTAGGTCGATGTTTTCATCCGGAACAGAAATGCTAGTTGATGAAATCAAAGATAAGTGGGAGGGAAATGCTGAAGGATTCACTTTTGGAAGAAAAGGAGACAAAAACAAGGAGAAGGGCAAGGGAAAGCACGCGTAAAGGCTCTCGGGCGTGTCATTTCGACCTTATCAGAGCAGTCCTTCTCCCAGAAACAGTCACGTAGTGATAAGCGATAAAAATTGAACATTCGGCATTGACCACTCCATTTGGTATGGGCCACGCATTCTACCTCTACATAGAACAACTGTAACAGCCTATGGGCACGCATTCGAACTCTACTCAGAACAACTGTAACATTTGAATGCGATTTAGCCCGACTTGGGTTGCTGTACCAGGCCAAAGACATGCAGGTGCTTTTATTATTTCAAACATAATCGAAGGAACCTCGAAGCTCGAGCGAAATTCGATAGGGAATTGATCCAAGTACCGCACCTGGGGTAGAGACGCCTCTTGCTATCATCATAACTTTGGACCTTCGGGTTGCGCGGTTGGAAATGGACAAGGAACGCCCTTGTGCAGAAGGTTGCAGAAGTGTGCGGTGCACCACACTTAGTCTTTTAACTTGGCTATGCCTGACAACGGGCCTGCTTCTTCCGGGATGAGCATTTACCTCTCAGTCGATGAGCTCAACAAAGAGGAGCAGTGTTAGTACTTCGTCCGTTAGGCCGCCTTGCAGGCAATTTACAAAAAAGGCACTAGTGTGGCTACAATTAAAAGAAACCCCCTGTCTGCCTTACTGGAAATGAGCCCTTGCCTCAACACTTATCCGTATACTATACTAGTACTAGTAATATTGGAACAGGTGTCCCTGTTTACCAATTTCGTCGGGAATAGCCACTCCCCCGACAAATCGCTTCAAATGGCTGACCGGAAAAAGCTGCTTCCTGTTTATCCCTACGATTTGCCAAAAGTAAGCTGTGGGCTGTTTTTCGACTAATGTGGCATTATTGCGTCTTAAAAGTGCTACGCGGCTTGTAATGAGCGGATTAAATTCGGGGATACGTGGAGGATTAACCAAAATGAGCGGGGCAAATTTGAAAGGGCTGAAAAAGCTGGTCGGTCTCTATTCGAACAACAGCCACAGTACGATGTGTCTGGCTTTGAAATCTCATCGAGAATCGCGAGATGGTTGGTTCACATTTTTTCTCTTCATAACTGACTGGAGATCTTCCTACCCTTGTTTTCGGACCATTAAGTTTACTACATTTGACTGCAGCGAATTAGATTTGTGTGCTCAAGGAATAAAGTAGCGCACTAAAGCATCCATTAAATAAATAAAAGGATAAAGCATTTGCCGTTGATCAATCCCTTTTTGGGATGCGGCACGCATTCTACTTCCATTTGTACATTCGTAGTGGCGTTTTGAATGCGATGTGGCCTATACATGACTTGCGGGGGCCAGCCGATGTACAAGTCAGTGTTTTTTTATCCTCCCAGACAAGTCTGGTACCAATTAACCGACCCCGGAGGGATGGAAGGCTTGGTTGGCCCGGGCGACTCACGACCCAGGATTTGATCCCCGGACCGCTCGCGTGGTAAGCGCGCCACTTGTCACTACACCACTTCCGCCCAGAAAATTAAATAAACTAATAACTTAGATGTGTACCGGGCCCAAAACCTTATCTGCCAGATACGACTATTGGTTCCTGCAGGACAGCACCCATTCAGATTTACACCACTTTTTTCTCGTCTTGTGGCACTTTAAAACAAATCAATCTGTCTCTGATCTTGAGTTTGGGACTTAGCCACGGCTCCCAGAGGAAAAATTGATCGTAGGGGTTTTGTTCATGGCTGCTTCAACCGTGAAGAAGGTAGAAAAATGGGTTGAAGTGAGAGGGCGAATAGTTGTCAAGGCGAAAATTATAGAAATTTTTCAAGGGACCTAGATAAATATATGTAAGATAGATAATATAATACAAATAATTGATTGAACTGAATCATGAGAGGGATCTAAATAATATAGAATTATAAAAATTTGAGTAGACGAGCATTAGAAAAGGTATTCAAATAGATTGTTGGACTGCTATTTAGCTGCCGTAACCTGGTTATCAGTTTTACGTAGCAGGATTCACGACTGCAGGATAAAACGGATTAGTTGAAAAACAATTTATGACCTACTTAGCGCAATGATGAGAACAAACAGGAAGCAGTGCTTCCGGTTAGCCATAGCGAGCCGCTTTATTGGAGGCGTGGCTATTTCTGCAACTGGTTTGCGTCAAACTTACGTAAGTATTACTAGTCACTAATTCAATAAGAAATAGAGGTAGAGCAGGCTGTGGCTGGAATTAGCTAAACTCTGGGCGATACGACACATATGGTTGTTACCGCCTCTTAGCGACGGAGTCAAAAGTGGACGAGTTATTGCCAATATGAGGTTGTGGTTATGGTAAATAATAACGTTTGGCTAGGCCAACAGCGCATTGATAGAGCAGCGTGATATCGACGGCAGAGGGCAACGCAATGCGCTTTTAGAACAAAAAAGCACAATGAGGGGGTGCTAACAGCTAGCCGACGGCATGCTAACAGGCGAAGTATGCCCGAAACGTTTGGCCTAATACAGTTAACTAATCTTGGACGGGCTCAAGCACAGTACTTCATCTGATCGAATAGGCCAAGGTTAAAGAACCGATCCTTTACTCCGACACAGAGCAACCGATTAGTGATTGGAAGTTTTGGGGCGGGATATCGTCAGGTATCCTCCCACAAATAGAAGCTCCTCCCTTCTCCACTGCTCGCACGTCTGAAAACTATGGCGTCATCTTACATTCCGTGAGCCCAAAGAGGGCTACGGTGCGTCGTGCTGGAGCATGCTCTAAAATTTCGTTGGCGGGCGCTGATAGTTTTGCGGGCAGTTAGCTTCGGAATATGCAGGACCCTGTTCCTCGCAGCTTACAGACAACCGGGGCGCGATGGCCGTTGATTCCGACGAGGACCAGTTGACACTCGGACAGTACACAATGTTCCATGGCAAATGTGATGTATTAATTAGAAGATGTTATAACGTTCCACTGATAGGTTAGGATGCCCTTAAAGCGAGAGATTGCGATAGGATTCTGTTGTGCTCATAGTGGAAGTGAAGATGCTGAATAATGCCCTAGTAGCGAAAAAAGCAAAGAAATCCGTCAAAAACGCGCAAAATGGGACCACTTCCTCTGCCCGTTGACCTCCGATAATGGACGAGTTGGCAACCAACTAAGAGGTCGTCGGCACTCGTTAAACCATAGCTGCCATCATACCACCAGAGATCATACCTTGATTGATATAGCATTCCATGAGAAAAAAATTGGATACGCGCTCGAAGTGGCATACCTTATCAGAATGATAATCGAACAGCGATCTGCTGAGGGGCGGAGCACAGGCGGAGGCGGAGCTCAGAAAGGATTGGCAGCCCCAGGGCGCTGCAACGAGCGCACCTTTAGTCACAAAAAGGCCACATCTCGATTCCTTTGGGCTCTAGCTACTGCTTGAAGTGCTGCTCGTTCTTCCATGCTGCACAGAAATTTTATCGTAATTTCTCGCTTTAAAGCCACAAGTTCGTATCATGAGTGCTATGACAAAGCTTTTCCATCACTAATTGGCCTGGACTGGCACTCAGAAGGATGAGGAATATAAAATAAAGGATAAAGCATTTGCCGTTGATCAATCCCTTTTTGGGATGCGGCACGCATTCTACTTCCATTTGTACATTCGCAGTGGCGTTTGAATGCGATGTGGCCTATACAATGACTTGCGGGGGCCAGCCGATGTTCAAGTCAGTGTTTTTTATCCTCCCAGACAAGTCTGGTACCAATTAACCGACCCCGGAGGGATGGAAGGCTTGGTTGGCCCGGGCGACTCACGACCCAGGATTTGATCCCCGGACCGCTCGCGTGGTAAGCGCGCCACTTGTCACTACACCACTTCCGCCCCCACGCGGCCAACCACTTCCGAATCGAAATGGCGCGGACGAAGCCTGGCTATTGCATACGCGACAGATCCTCACTATCGACAGCCGCCACCTCGGAAGTGGTAGGTGTGGCTGGCATATAGCCCTAAAATCAAGCTCGGCTTGATTGCCGTCAACGATGGAACGGCTGGCATTCGGAAAAACGGTGGAAAGTTTGCGGCGTGCATCTCTTCAAGCCAGCTCCTTCACTGCTGAGTGGGAGGGGGGGGGGGTGGGTTCTCGTTCCGGCCTTGTCGCGTCTTTCTTTTCTTTTTTCTCTTTGCTGCATTTGCATCTTTTCAACTCAGCTTAGTCGGTTGCCCATCATCACTTTTGAGCAAAAAAGGGCGATTTAGCGGCCTGTTTGAAATGACGGGGGTGAAGTAATCTTTTTTTGGCCACCCCTTGTATCGTCTCCACACTACCACCTTTTCTCTTTATGCACATCGTATTTTATTGCTTATGTGTTGTCTTTTTACCACGGCTGTTCACTACTCACAGACAGTTAGTCGATTGAAATTTGAGATTGTACTTGCACTTGAAAATGTATTAATGAATTGTAATATTTTATCTTTCTTTTTAATTATGCGCGAAGGTCAGAGGACTTGCACTCAATTGATTAGATGAGGATGGCGCCGCTACGGGTGAATGTTTTCATCCCTTATTTTGGCAGTACAGCAAGGTTAGGAGCAAATGGGAATAGCGAAGTCACGGCAAGAGGTGGTGTAGCGACAAGCTGCGCACTCAAGAGAAATCTAATGGCTGCCATTTCTTTGAACTTTATGCTTGGTATTCATTAATGTATTCCTTGATCTGTCCACGATTTGGCACGAGGTGAGTTGGACTTTTGCCTTTCCCTGGCAATTTGAGTTCAAGGAGACGCGCGCGGGCGTCCAGGAGGGCGAAAATTCAGGTGGGATTCTTGTATGAGCAGCACAGGAGCCATGCTATTTTCCACCACGGCATAGGCCTCTCGAAGTCTGGGCTACCTCCTCTATAAGGAGATGAACACCACGAACTTGACCTTTTTGTGTAGAAAGGGAAAGTACATGTAACTTCTCCAGATACCGGAGTCAATCCGCGAAATGCGTCAATAGAAGAGGAAAACTAAGAAAGCACCTTCCATGGATTATTCATGTGGCAACTGTACTTTCGAATATCGAAATTTTTATTTATTTAGAAAGCTCTTCAAAACTATCCCCGAATTCGATGAACAGGTATGAGTAAATTGGCGTTCGGGAGATCATAATACAATCGAACAACTTACCACACGTTCTTACGACAACGTTGGTCAAAAACCAAAACAAAAAGTATCTCTCTCGACTTGGAGATTTGCGATTGATGAGGCTGAGTACCCTAGAGCTACGAAAACTCTACCCTTATGTCATTCTTTTGTTGAGTTTTTAGTTGAAGATGAGCGGTACACCAGAGAACTTTTTAAAAAAATGCATGCTGGCGTGCTTATTGATAGAAACTGTCAAAAGGGCCAGACATCCTTCTAAAACGATACAAATTGCGTCGTGATTCTGCAAAAATATTGGGCGTTTGCAGCGAACTGCATTCCGAAAAATCCGCATAATAAAATAAGCGAAATGGGAAGCATACTGGCCATGTTTTCGACAAAGCAAAAAATCCAACAACGGCACCTAGCTTGGCAGAAGAAAGCTCCATTCTAGACTTCTGTGGAAGAAAATGGTTACAGCCTGGAATAATGCTCAGATCGTTTGATGGAAAACTCCGCGATTCATCAGATGTGCGGTTGAAGGGCAGAAAAAAATGTCTCAGGACGTTTGGAAAATGCTCATTTTCTTTTATTAAAGATATTACATCAGCTACATTACAAAAGTTAGTGGAAAAGGGCTGAGTTGCATTGACACCGGGGTGTCGATTTAGTGAAATATCGAGCTTATCCTGTTGGCAGCGGCACATTTACTGCAAAATCTCGTCATTTTTTGTCATGACGGTGACCAACTGCAACCCCCTGCAACCACATGGCAACCACCACTCGATGAGAGGAGTCTCTGGTATTGGATGGAGCCTCGCATGCATCACTGGGCCTTACGCCCCTACCTTACAAATTTGTGTTCCGAGAAGGGCTAACCCTGTGCGCTTCCTGTCCTCTGCGCCTTTCTCGTGCGAGGGTGGCACAGCTGCACATGATCACGTACTGTGCCTTTAGGTACTGCTTTTTCGCTAGAATTCGCGCCACGGAACTTGTCGTAGGAATGCTCAAATTAATGAGCAAAACGCCCAATCCATGACAGAACTTGAACCTAGACTTCACTTCCGGCCAGTATTGGGAAACATATGCAAAATGCAAAACAATGTCGATCAAGTCGGGTTTTTTTGGTCCTGGGACAGGGGAAGTGTAACAAATAAGTCTGTCCCGTAAAGTTTCGAGCATCGGATCAAGCTCAGCGAGTCAACGCTCTTGCTATTTGTCCGCCTGTCGCCCGACATGAAATGCTTATATACATTTTGTGGACAAGAAAAATATTGTGCACAATAGTAAAACATTTTTGAAGGAAACAAATTGTGGGCAATAATGAGGGAATAAAGAGGTACAGCGGAAGGAACGCGGACTCTATACAAGTGGCGGTGGGCACGGTAAGCTGGGTTCACGCGATTGTCAAGTGACTGCCCTGGCAGTTCACACTCCTCCTGGATGGCTACACTCCCCTAAGCGTCATTGGAACTACTTATTCTTCAGTGACAGCACAGTTTGCGTGCAGGCAGATCCTACTTACATACATGTCTGTTCAAATAATGTGCGCGCCCATTACTTGCTTAAGCACCGCGGAAAATGAACGGCAGTGAAAGATATTCACTCATTGTCGAAAGAATGAAAACAAAATTGGGCTGAACTCTGGAAGCGGAAAAATCAGAGGAAGCTTTTAGAAATTGGGAGGTAAGGCAAACGTTGCTGTGCACCCACGTGGCATTCTAGCCAATTGGGTCAGTGACCAAAGCAGTGCACTGATATTGTTACCTGCCACGGAGTGCACTGCCTCTTCTTACGACGTCTTTGAGTTTGTAGCGCAGCGGATGTTATCTATAGTTGAGCCCAACGACGCCGGCACGAGGACCGAACAATGAATAAAGTTAGGAGTGTATTTTGCTCTCGATGTTATTCGACACCTAATAGGAACGACTCACGGAGGTCAAATTGAATTCAAGGCTGGTCACGGAAAACGTAATCAAATGTTCAGACGTCGGGCAGTCCCTCAGGATTGCACGAGTAGTAAGGTTTCCATTCAATTACAGAACGTCATGCAAATGTTCAGCTGAACCACGTTCAAGCGTTTGCAGTTGGACGCCCTGCACAAAAATTTCATGCCCTTCCTCAAATCACATAATTGAGTTGGGTATGTTCGATTATCTGCGCTTCATAGGGCAAAAAAGGGTACAGAAAGTTTGTTGGTTTAGAGCTCCCGCGTGTTCATCCAACGCTCAATCAGAAGGGATGGGAAGCATAGCGAATACTTTTTTTTTGTTATATGTGCTCTAACGACCCTTCAGAGTTAGTGTTATTTAAATTTATGACTACAAATTGACACCATGGGCCAGCCCAATGTGAATTAAAAAAACGAAATTATAAATGAAGAATTTCAAGAATCAGGCTTCGGGGATTTGTGGACGGAGTCAATGAGTTCGTACATGTTCGGTTTTAGAACGAATTTGGCCACGGCCCCGTTAGGCGAGCAACAGGTCACTGATTCAAAAGGTTCCCTAGGGACGACATATACACGGATACCCCAATAGATGTCTCAAATTAGGAATTTTCAATGCATACATAAAAGCAGACGGCGTGTACGCATTTTTCTCCATTGCTATCGTAATTGCTTAACAATCACGATCACCACCCTCATCCGTAGCATTGTGAAGAAGAGGTGCAAACAAAAAAAAAGTTTTTCAAAAATTTTTCCAAAAAAACGGGAAAAAAAATTGACAGCAGGAGAGTTACGGCATGTAGATTTAGCATGATTTCGACTCAAAGTTAATCTTCTGCGGAAGTCAGAGATTTCAAACCGAGGGGGGGGGGGGGGGGGAAATGGATGTGCATGGGGAGCGGTCACAGAATCGTCGGGAGTGGTTGTCGGCGCGCGGCTATGCGCCGCGGCGTCCGCCAACGCGGCATTTTTTCGATGGGGCGCGGCAAATATTTAACTTTGTCGATTGGAGCGATGAATTAGCTAGCAGTCCACAATAATCAAGCAGACATCGATGTCCATTTTGCTTGGTGATATAGCTTTTTCTTCCATAACACTGCGTCAGATTCGCAGTTCAAGATTAACCCTCAAAGGAGAAGAGGGCTTCCGATCTCCTTCAAAGGTGAGATTCTCATTGCTGTACGCGGACTCGTCCCTCTCCGTCAAGTAAAGCTACTACCGTTTCGATGTAATCTATACGTCCACACGAAAGCGTTTCGTTTTTTTCTAGAAAAAAAAACTTTGTGACGTTGAGAAAGAATTTTTCTGGGTTTGCGATTCTGACTTGTATTAAGTGGGAAGGGAAGGGGAAAGGTCTACTGGCGCGAATCACCATGTATTGACTGAAATGTCGACAGGGTGGAGTTGTTCAGGGGTCCCTTCAACGTTCTTCAATGAATGAGCTCTGTAATGAAAATAGATGAAATCGTCAGGCGCATCGCGGACGTCGCGGACCACGGACCCTAGCGCGGGACGTCTCTCGGACGAGGTCTGTTGACAGCCCCGTTCCTACTTCTCGTGCGTGATCAACTATTGGCTGTTGAGTTTCACACTTCACAAATGTATATCATCACTGAAAAGCTGGGTACGATTTTCTTGGAAGGAGCCTTCTTCGCAAGTCTGATCAAATAAAGAACTAGTACGAGAAAGCAATGATGAAAATATCTGAGAGAACGGGACTAACAGATCTCGCCGATGGCTCGTAGTGGAGGAGGAGAGCGAGTGGCGAAGCGATTTTGCAAAACAGGGCGTTTAAAACCGCCGGTTACACTTGGACTAAGCTCAGAGGAGAGGAGAACCGCGATGGAAAAATTGCTCAAATCTTGCGCGAACCCTTTCACCTCCTGTTGAAGCTTAGTCCTAAGATATTCTAATGCTCTCCAAATTGCATAGTTTCCCGTCCGCAACGACATGGCGCACTAGGGTTGATGTTGCTTAGCGGCGTTTGAGCCGTATGTGGTAGGCGTGTTTCCTAACTTTCTACATCTTGAGACTTTCGGAAACTGCTCAATTATCCCGCAAACACACGAGAGGCTTGAATTGCGTAATTCGCTTTGATAGCAGGTCTTCCGGCCAAGTGCAGTCCAATTTATGAATCAGTACGCTCAAAGAACTGCAGACCGAAAATTCTACACCAAAGTCAACACTATGCAAAAGTTCCATGTTTATTTTCTTGCAGATCTGAACAAAGCTTTCCCGATTGCGATTGCTCCTTACTCACTTTCTTGTGGCGGTCATGTTGCGATACTCTGTGCTCGGGTTATCTTGCAACTCTCCGTTCGAGATGTAATACTTTGCTGGTGATCTCAGCCAGTCGCTGCTGAAGTGATTGTATTGTTTGTTGAATTTGCTCATATTCTTCGCGAGTAATCGTCACCGTACGCACACCTGAAATTGTGTAATTTACTTATTCTTTCTCATGACGTCTTGCAAATTGTATATGGAAATACGGTGGAACTCAAACTAGGGGAGGGGGGCACTTCCGTCCCCCTCGTGCTTTCCAATATTAGAGATAGCTATAAGAGTTCTCATGACACGTAATCGATTCATTCAGAGTATAAGGACCGTGTAATGTGAATGTACTCCTAAGCTGCTTTCAGATTTCGGCCTGCTGTGGTTCAAGGAAATGTTCCTTAACCAAGGTATGAGACATTCCGTCCTAGGCGCAAGGGTGAAGAGCCCATAAAAAAAAACTACAAAAAAAAAATGAAAAAAATCAAAAAAAAAGAAAAAGAAGGGAACGACCCCATAGGTATTCGCCATCCCTAAATGGGTCTTTAGAATATGAGCAGGATGTGCGTGATGTAGAGCTTACACTAGCCCTTATCAAAGGTGCACCTAATGAGTACCCTAATTTCCCGAAAATAACCCGTGACATGGAGTGGTGTAATGGCAAGTGTGGCTCACGTTACAGAAAAACCACGCGAAGCGGTCCGGGGATCAAATCCTGGGTCGTGAGTCGCCCAGGCCAACCAAGCCTTTCATCTCTCCGGGGTCGGTCAATTGGTACCAGAACTTGTCTGGGAGGATGAAAAAACACTGATTGGGATTATCGATCGGCTGGCCCCGCAAGTCTGGTATGGCCATATCGCTTCAATCGCCACTTACGACTTACAATGGGAGAGTTAGGAATGCGTGCAGAGCATCCTAAAAAGGGATTTGATAAACGGCAGCTTTATCTTTTTATTTTTGGCAAACCTGTGAAATAATCACGCTAAACATCGCCGCGGTGTGCACTTGGTACATCTAGGAAGACTCCGGTACGTGCCGATAGATCGGTACCTCGAAATGGCTGATTTACAAAACGACTCTTATTTTTAAACGGTGGCCATATGCACCAGTTGGCAGTCACCAAAGTCAGGTTTGCCAACTTCCGTTGGTGTCACTGAATCGGTATGGACATCTCTTTTCTTAGCGGTATAAGTTTGTTCAACGATGATTCTCGGTTTTGAGAGAGCGCAGACGACAGAGCAATATGCGTCAAGGGAGCGCCAGCGTGAGAATAGTCTCATATTCAAATCGGACGCAAATTAGCCCTATCGGAAGTTTGCACACATTTGGGTGAACAGGGTGATCGTGGACAAGGTGGCAACGTGAACGCTAAAAATGCAAATGTCGTCGCGTAATCAGAAACATCGAATCACCTGATGACAGATTTACGGTGTTTCTAAGAGGCGAAGGTAATGAAATTACAATGCACGAACGAGGGTGTTTGACGTGATATTGGCGCGGGCTTATTTACCGGAAATTAAGGGTAGTTTACCTGTTATCTTATCCATAGGGTTGAAGGCACGTTCCAGGATTAGGCGCGCTCGCCTGTTCCATCCCGGAGGTAGTGGACAGGCGAACAATGGTGGTCCGCGCCCTTTTCTTGCCGGACCTTTGAAGTGGCGACGAAGGCGCAAGGAGCTCGTCCGTCCTGCAACCCACACTTCGTCCGCAAGCCCACCTTCCGCTGTTCGGTTGCCACGTGGCACTGCTTGAAAAGCGCGGGCGCATTTGAGGCAGCGGTCCCATTGCGACCCAATGTCATTGGCACTGGAGCAACTAGAGTTAGGCTCGTGAAACTCGTCCAACGCGCCTTCTCTATCCCAAGGTGGAATGCGGCTGAAATAGGGGAGGTCTCTGTACGGGGCGTAATCGGTGGTTTCGTTTGCTTTCCTTCTCTTTTCCAGACCACCTCCCACCTCTAGCTTCATAACTGAACGCTTTTCCACACCTATTTTATCCCGAATCTTGCCTTTAAGTCCAGAGGAGTACGTTCGCTACTACGGATGGCGCTCATGTCCTTGGGGGGGGGGGACATCCACAACAGGGCCGATTGAAGGTGGCACTAGGACTAAGCCCAAGAGGAGGAGAAACGGCACGGAGCCCACATATTGCTTGGATAGAATTCAAATAAATCCTTCCCTGTCTGAGGGTATCAGTCAGACATTTAATTGGCTCTCCACGTGGATTTCCCCCCCACAAGGCATGAGCACCTACGGATATATTAGCGGGAGTGTCCCGCATCCCCTCCCCTGACTGCTGGTCTTCCTAAACAAAATGAGGAAGATTTGTGTTTGGGTAATGTGCAGGAGGGAATACAAACTGTACGGGAAATAAGCCGCCTTCATCGCACATCATGTGAGAGAGCCGAGAGGGAGATGGAATATGGATGCATATGATAAGGGTATGATTACGGTGGGTAATTCAATTATTTACCTTAGCAGCATACGTAAGATAAGAATCATTCTGACTTTCATGCGGCAATCCTGCACTATCATAAGCACAAACAGTAGCGGTCAAAAGTTTGGGAACCTTCTTATTTTTGAGCTAGCGCAGCCATTAAGCAGCGCAGTTGCCTCAAATCCACGTATAGTACACAAAATTAAGGGTAGGATACGTGCAACTCAATTCCTCCTATTTGTAGACATTTCATAAGAGTAGCACGATTTTATCAGAAAATGGCGCATCAAAAGTTTGGAAACTTCATGATTTCCGAGGGTAATTCCATCAAAATGGCTTTCAAACCCACACATGAGATTAGTACTTGTGAGTGACTATATAACTCTATGCTATGCTGCATCGTTTTTATTGACACTGAATTGATCAAAACATCACTATAAGGCTCAAGTTGTAGCCTACACTTCGTGAACTGAATAAAATTGTGAGGGTGATTCTTTGGGGCTAGGCTATGTGGTATTGTACGGATAGTACTAGGCTTCCTGGGACGCGAATTCAGCTAGAGTTTCATGGGCTTGTTTCGCTTGCATAACAGCTCCCTTTTGTAGATTTAGAAAACGGCAACTAGGGGTGAAATAACGGTCGGAGGAATTCCTCGACCATCGCTCTCTGCTGTGCGAGAGTAGAGCCGATAGTGAATGTACGCGCGGAGAGCACAGACGGCTCGCGGGTGGCGAGAGTGAATATCCGCGCGCGAGAACGTAAAGGATCAGGCGAAAATCCTCGACGTGCCGTTGAGGAATTCCTCAAGCAATATTCACCCTGGGGGCAATGGGCCTGCATCGGACCATTGTCGCGGTAGAAAACCCAAATTTTTCCGCTAGTTCTAACTAGTGAAGGTGAGCATTGTATTTTTTCGACTACGCGTCAATTATATGATTAGCCGGTGAGCAGTTTGGCACGACATACCGAACTGAAAACACAGCGCAAATCGTCGGGTCGACATCTCATCCATGACATACTTTCGCTCTTTCTTGACCGTGTTGGAGATTCTTACGCCTAAATGACGTTTTCTCACAACAACACTTTTGCGGTAAGGCGAAGCTCGAACTGCGGCGCTGCACAATTTTTTGCTCTCTCTTCGCATCTAGGAACTTAGCCGTCAACTTGGCGAGAGCACTGGGCCATTCCTTGTCTTGAACCAGCAACGGGCTTTTTGTTGGAGCATCCACTAATACCTATTCGGGATCGTGTCGATGTAAGCTGGCCACTTGGACTTCCATTTGTACAAGGAAAAACAGAAGTGGTATTCGTTGGTTGAAAAAAACGTGAGGAAGGAATTGATTGATAATGGATAATCGCGTTGCTGAATATCAACCAGAGTTCTAATCTAGTTTGAAGTGAGCAACAGTGTTTGTTTTCATTTTTTAGAAATAACTCGCTCTGCCTATTGCGCAAAATCATGCTTCCACAACATGTTTCTCTGCAGCATTTTATTTTACTCAATCAATTTTTGAGACTTATACCCCTGTATGTTCCTTAGATTAAGGCAAAAGCGAAGCCGCTGTCGGTTCCGTAAAGGGAATCCTAGAAAAAAAGAAAGCAGGATGTGAAAGTGTCAGCTCTAGAATTTCCGTCCGTCAACTGTAACGAGCAGTTTTGTCGGGGATCCTACAGGATATGATATTGTATACTATCTGACAGAGATAAGCGCTGTATCATAAGATAATAATAAGATAACACATGATGCAACGTCATCAATCTGGTTACGACAAAAAACTTCTTCAAGGTTACCCTCACGGGGATCACAACATTCTTGGGAGATCCATGTCTGCCTTTTCACTCAAAATATCCCCAGTCATCCACAGTGTGCTCTATGACTAAGCCTGCATGCCAACCCCCCCCCCCCCAATTAAGCACCGTAAGTAGTGAGATTCCAGAGAGGGTACGCCGGCCATTAGGAACCTCACAATGTTCACGTCACACAGTGTAGACTTTTGGTAGGGAATGGGCACAGCGCGATGCACCAGGGGAGGCATGCGCGCACGCCGTTGCTGGACGACTGACTTGATCGATAGGCATCAATTGTGCAGTGAGCTGCTGCGCCCAACCAGTGAAAAATGAGCATCGAACAAACGAAGTAATTGCTTCGTAAACACCTTCATAAGACGTATTTATTTACGTACTGCTTGCGTGTTCACACATAACGAGTATGTCCACATAACGCTTTTTGCGAGTTCGCAATGGGGTATGGACTAGCTAAGAAGCCACAATTCTCAAACTGTCTAAAACACATCCTACGTTAAAATTGCGGGTTCGAGATGAGGCTCCAATTTCTCCTTGTGCTCGGAGGACTGAGACTCGTCCTTCAGTTCAGACATCACCGAAGGGTGATCATCGGCCGGCTGCGGGGACATCGTGGATTGAGCTTGTTCAATTTCTGCGTTCGATGACGGAATTTACCTGGTTACCGCTCGTTTCTTCAATATTCCACACACTGATGGGACTAGGGCTGCATGGGGCAGCCCCTGATTTGATTTGTTCTGCCGGAACATTTAACCCGGTGTATATTTATGGAAAGTAGATACTACACAGACCACCATCACGCTCACTTTGGATTTCCAATTAATGACCGCCAGGTTGATGCAAGCAGTGTAGAAACATTATGGTATGAACGGATGATAATGATAATGATAAGCAGATTGTCATGACAAGCGCTCACCTCTAAAATGAGATCCGTTTTCACTACGAGCTCATCCAGCGAAGCCGTTTGTTTCGATTTCTCAAGGGTGGTACTCTAAGAAAAACGAAGGCATTGCATGACATAATAAGCTTTCCAAAAATTGTTCATGTTACGCGGGAATAGTGGCCTATACTTTAAACTGCGGGTATCATGGTGAGGGTATGTGCGCGAAGGGGGGGGGGGGGAGGGCGCGGGGGCGGGGTGAGGGGAAGCGCATGAGCCGATGTAAGCCATGAGCTGGGAGAATACGATTGAAGGCTTAGTCCAACGCGCCTTTCAAACGACGGTCTGCTACGGTATCGTTTCCTCAGTCCGAGAATTATCACGTTCCATGAAAGCATAAACCGGACGGACTAAACTTCGTGTCTTTTAAAATCTCTCGAGCGAAAATGCTTAGAATGGCTTTCTGCAACATGAAGCAAGGGTTGAGAAGCAATAGATCAAATTTATTTCCGACGGATCGACCGTCCAACGATGATATCAACAATCAGTTAATGAAGGCGAAGTCGTTTGATCTGTGCCGGACTGCGATCGCGGATAGTCCATGGCGGATGTCATTTCGCAAATGAGCTTGCGTTTTTTGCCGCTTCTTCTGTTCTGAAGGTCCTAGCACGTCGCACGAGACGGTAAGGGAGCTGTCTCGAGCAAGCGTCCTGAGCAACCGGGCAGTGAATGGTCACAACATGTTTGAGATATCCGCCACATATTTATATAACAGTGGTTTGACCGTGTTCTGTGTTTGTCAGCAATTCCTATTGACTTCGTTTGGCTAGATATGGGAGGAGAATAGGTTGGATAATACCCGATGGCGCGCCGTGGAAGTTGGCCTCGAGCGGGGCGTGTGCAGTTGAGCGAGGGCTTGGCTCGAAGTGAGTACGGTAGTGGGCGGGGTCCGACATGAGGGGCGGGGCTCGCGCCAAAATCTCTGCGGAGAATATCGATTTTCGCGCAGGAGGGCTCGAAGGAGGTTTGGAAAATCAGAAGTATTGATTGGGTGCTGTCACGGAAAAAGAATTTCTACTGGGTGACATGCTATCGATCGATATCGATTGAAAATATCGGTTTTTGCGCAGAGGGCTCGAATTGGTTGGAAATTATTATTGATTTGGTGCTGAAGCAAAAGTGGGAATTTCATCGGGCAACATGCTATCGATCGATATCGATTGAAAATATCGGCTTTTTGTGCAGAAAGCCTCAGAAAGGTGGAAATTCACAATATCGGGTAGTTAATGCGGTAATAGAGCTAGCTCAAAGTGCGCGCGAGGGCGCACGAAGCTGAACTGGTAAAAAGAGGAAAGCATCGTGGACGGCAACAGTAAGCATAAAGTGTTTGAGAGAATCGCTCAAGGGTGGAAATTTTAGATTTTCTTGAGCTATTTTCCCATGCCGGCCGTGATGTAATTTCCAGTTCAACATCACAAAACTTAGTAAAATGAAACTTCAAAGTAAAACCAACATAGGGAAACTTGGAGTGTGTTAGTTGACAAGCCTTCATCCAACATCACACTGTCGCACTTCCGGTAGAACTCCATTTCAAGCATATTGTCATCTGAGGCTAAAAATGCTAATCAACAACTCATAAAATGATACTAGGATATAAACTTTCATCAAACCAAGTTGTTACAAGTGCGTATTAACTTCTTCAACTTTCCTTTACGAGAACGGGCCGGCACACTTAAAGAGCACACTCCCAGCAGGATTTTTACCTTCACACGAAGCTGGTGCTGGAATGATGCGACCTAGCTCTTAGTAAAACTATAAGAAGTGGACACTGGGAACAAAAAATTGCACTGAAAGGGTTAGGAAGAAGAGGCTGACGGGGAGTCAAATGAGCGTGGTTGCCTCAGTCGGCTTGCACACTACAATCCCCTCGGCCGACCTCCAACCACGCCCACTTCGAAGCCGTTCGGCTCCCTTTCCAGCAACTTTCCAAGGTTTGTTTTGTTCAGTCACACTTCTTATGCTCGACTAGGGCTAGCGCATTGTTCCGCGCCATTAGAGTCGGAGGTAGAATCCTGCTGGGACTGTTGCTTTGAGTAACGATGTGGCGTCGCTCGCATTTCATCATGCTGCATATGACACTCCCACAGAATTCTTAAACGAGCGACCCCTTTACATTATATGAGCGCGTTACAACGCATACGATGGTCGCCACTTGAAGTGAACGCCTTGAAGCAGTTGCCTGCTGCAGATGCAGCACGTCTAGATAAGGGCGATGTCGTCGTTATCTAGCCGTGCCGTGATAAGGGCGATGTCGCCTTTATCTAGCCGTAACCTCTTCCGGAACACCTGTTTAACACTGTAGAAACAACGAACAACACACTTTCATAGTGTTATAATGATTAGATTCAGACAACTGATGAAGGATTGCAAGCGTTGGGTTATACGGACAACTTAAATCGTCTTTACAATTTGCTCGGTTTGAGGCTATCGCCTGGCGGACTGCTTGGAACAGCGGCTTATGATTACTGTGACCTGACACATTCAAACCATGCCACATGTGATTGACTCACCTACTTCGGAGTCCTTCCTACCTTCAGGGCTTAGTCCTAGAGCTATTCACTCCCTTTCTTGGGATTTGGAGCCAAGCCATGCATCTTTCTTTGATCGTCTGTGCTCTGACCTTTCGCGGCAGAGAACATAGGGGAAAGTTCAAGTAGTCACGTTATCGTCCTGTTGGACCGACGGAGCGTAACCCTCGCTGGAAACCCACATCTTTGGCACCCATAAGGCTCCGGCTGCCTTTGCACTACGTGTATTTCCTTCTTCGACTCGACTTGTCGTGAATCCCTGCTTTTAGGGGAAGCACTTTATATACCGTGTGACTTCCGTACCCCATTACGACTCACCCTAGCGAAGGTTACCAAGTGGCTTATACGGTAAAAAAGCTATTTTCGTTTTGTCGTTGGACATCTCCATTCGGATACGTTCGGCTTGAAGTCTAAACGGATAGTGGAAATCAAATAAAGCAGCAAATTATATGCCCAGAAAGTCAAGCACTAATCAATAAGGTTTAGGCTACTGACAGCTCATTGGAAGCGCTCATTTTTGCATGAAAATTGCTAATGAACTTAACTCAGCTAGATTCATGTGACAAACAGGATGGGTCAGTGAAGACCGGATTCGCGAGAACTTGTCATTACGGACTGAGCGAACAGGTGGGGCGACGTGCGTTCGCCTAAACTGTTGTGCGGAAATGTTTCGATAAAATTCGAGTAAAGATTTTATCTCGAAGCATTATTAGGCAGTAAGTTTTTCCGGGGGCCGGACGGTGGCGTTCGACTGTGCGCTCTTGAGCAGGGATAATATCAGGCTCTTACGAGGGAATTTTTTCGATGAGCGGAAACGAACGAGCGTCGTATTTAAGGATCATGTGTACAACATGACTGCTCTTTGTCGGCCAAGGGCGTAACAAATATGAATGCTCAGAAAATCATTACGCTTGTAGCAGCCAGACAGCAAGTCACAAAATGCCACAGTTGACAAGCGCTACGCTTCGCAAGTCCGTATTTGTGAATTTAGTGAAGTAATTCGCAACTCTCAATTTTTTTTGAACTGTTTCAGGAAAAAATTGCGTGAACTATCCTAAAATTTCCGGGTAAGCGCGAAACGTACCTGGGGATCAGTATCCACTGCTATGACGTAACAGAACGCTACGGTAGTCGATAATTACGAACCCTTTTTGTGGTTTTTTATCTTCAATGATTCTCGCTGTATCCTTTGAATCACTATCGATTGACAGGCCAAGCCTGATGGTTAGGGGAGCCCTTTTCCCCAAGGCTTAGTCTATCGATTCTCCTGACGTCATATCAGTGGCCACCAGTCACACACATTTCACGTCTACCATACTCAAAAATCAGTGGCCTACCCGATTAACATTACACAAAATTTCCTTCCGAACATCTGGTAAAATAGTGGTTTTACGCCGATTTCAACAAAAATAACGCCCTTTTCAGGGGTTTGAAAATACCCTCCTTGTTGGCAAATTCCCACAAACGTTCGACCTTTGTTTCCAACCCATCTTACCGATGAATAGACCAGTGGCGCTAACCAGTCCATTCCCTTATTGGCCCATTCAAGCGGTAGCAAACTCACTTATCGGATTAATCTTAGGTTTGAGCACACTGTTAAACAACGAAATACGAGAACCGTCTTGATTCCTGACGCTGCTGTAGTCGTGGTCCTTGTGGGAACTCGACGACGGGAGTCCACACTCGACACATTCAGATTTCTCAGCCTCATACATCCTAAAAGAGATACTTGAAGGCATAATATTGCATGCTTCAACTTCCCACTCAAACCTAAATAATATTACCTGATAGACAAGTTTCTTGTTTCGCGGGTGCTCGGTGATTTCAATAATTTAGCGGTTTCTTTTTCTCTTTTCTTTGCCAGCGGGTTCTCGTTACACATTTCTGAGCAAAAGTGCTTTCAAATCGCCTCCCCTGGGCATATATACTTTTCCTTTACCCAGAGTTTTCACCTTGATCGATCGCTTAAAGGCAAAGTTCGGGCTCAGACCCACCTAAGAAGCCCTTACCATGGCTAGAAGTGCTGGGTACGCAAGTGCAAAGGTAGCGCCACCTTTCTACATCGAAACGCGTCACTAGGACCCTAGGCGCCATGGACTTCTAACAGACTCCACCAAACTTATGTGCTATGCTCTCTCTTCTCGGAATTCTCTACCACTCTCCGCGCTCACATAATCTCTCATCTCCCTGCCTGTCTTTTGAACTTCTCCACAGCATGGAGCAAAATGCTCATATTTCCTGTGTATTTCAGAATTTTCTTTCCTTTTTTTCCACTGGCGGTCCACCTCCCATCCCTACTTTCATCCCATTAACTTCATCCTGATTTTTGCCTTTAACCATCCTCGCTCAACATGTATTTGTTATAAAAGGATAAAGGATAAGCATTTGCCGTTGATCAATCCCTTTTTGGGATGCGGCACGCATTCTACTTCCATTTGTACATTCGTAGTGGCGTTTGAATGCGATGTGGCCTATACAATGACTTGCGGGGGCCAGCCGATGTACAAGTCAGTGTTTTTATCCTCCCAGACAAGTCTGGTACCAATTAACCGACCCCGGAGGGATGGAAGGCTTGGTTGGCCCGGGCGACTCACGACCCAGGATTTGATCCCCGGACCGCTCGCGTGGTGAAGCGTGCCACTTGCCACTACACCACTTCCGCCCTTAATTAATAGTACCTAATGCCTTCACGTCCGCGAACCGATGGGCAGAATGAAGTCAGTCATTCAGTATTCTCTTTTACGCGCACGATCGACTGATTACTTACTTACACAAACTTCCACTTAACCCATTCGCGACAATGTCAGCCACCGGTGGCTGACGCGAAGATGTCCACTTCGGACCATGTCAGCCACCGGTGGCTGACGGGCTTTAAATGGAATTTTTGAAAACAAAAGGAGGTCTTTGGGAGATTTTCTTTGCTGTGAAGAATCTTCATACCCTCATCTATCTAGGCCACCCCTGGGCAAAGGAAATCTCTATCCACTAGAATTTTATTGAAGAAAAAATAACCTGACTTAAAATTTCACCGAAAAAGTTGAAAATTTTTTTCCGCTGAAACTTTTCCCATGGGGGTTTTCGAGGGTCCTGATCTCAAATATGATATCCATTTTTGGCGCTGGCGCCAAATTGGCGCCATTTGGCGCCAGTTGGCGCCAAGGGTGTCTTCACCAAATTCGCTGTAAACTTGCGTATGGGGGTTATTTGAGGCCCTGATTACGAATATGACATTCGTTTTTGGCGCTGGCGCCAAATTGGCGCCATTTGGCGCCAGTTGGCGCCAAGGGTGTTTCACCAAATTCGCTGTAAACTTGCGTATGGGGGTATTTTGAGGCCCTGATTACGAATATGACATTCGTTTTTAGCGCTGGCGCCAAATTGGCGCCATTTGGCGCCAGTTGGCGCCAAGGGTGTATTCACCAAATTCGCTGTAAACTTGCGTATGGGGGTTATTTGAGGCCCTGATTACGAATATGACATTCGTTTTAATCGTTGGCGCTATTTAACACCTGTTTCCTGCTCGCCTGCACCTTCTCACTATTGGATCCAATCAGGACTAACAAGGGGGGTCGTTCAGGATGTGGAAAGCTTTTTCGAAACGGTTTTCTGTATGTTATGGGAGCTCATGCGTAGACTACGAAACCGAGGTCCATTTTCGCTGAGCAGCCCCGCGAAGGCCAAAAAAGGTGAGGAAATGGTCCAAGGTTCAATCCCTCATAATGACAAAATTTTTGCATTTAGGTTGGAGCTTCCCAATTTGCTCTAAAAACACCAGGAATAGATATAATGTTCATTATAAAGACCATCAGTAACTAGTGCTTTCAGATTTTCACCATAATGTGGCGGAAAAAAGTTGTTACGCCAGAGGGGCGCCAAATGGCGCCGTAGCGCAAATTGGCGTAGCAAGTGGCGTAAATTTCGGCAATCGGAAAAAATGAATGTCATATTCGTAATCAGGGTCTCAAACATCCCCTATATACAAGTTTACATCGAATTTGACGAAATTCAGTCAGGGCGCCATCTGGCGCCAAATGGCGCCAATTTGGCGCCAGCGCCAAAAACGAATCTCATATTCGTAATCAGGGTCTCAAATAACCCCTATATACAAGTTTACATCGAATTTGACGAAATTCAGTCAGGGCGCCATCTGGCGCCAAATGGCGCCAATTTGGCGCCAGCGCCAAAATGAATCTCATATTCGTAATCAGGGTCTCAAATAAACCCCTATATACAAGTTTACATCGAATTTGACGAAATTCAGTCAGGGCGCCATCTGGCGCCAAATGGCGCCAATTTGGCGCCAGCGCCAAAAATGAATCCCATAATCGTGATCAGGACCCTTGATAACCTCTATGGGAGAAGTTTCAGCGTGAACTACGGATGACATATAGAAAAAACTAAAAAAATACAAGATGGATTTCCCCTGGGACAATGTCAGCCACCGGTGGCTGACATTGCGCAATCGTCTCTGCCGGCGCTGGTCCGAACGGGCAGTCTTCGAAAATCCCGCCCGGTCGCGAGTGGGTTAACAAGTGTCTTTGAGCATGAAGTAAATGGTTCCATACAGAATACTACCTCTTTTGTCGATGGATTATCCGCTCAATTATTTCGGCTTCGTTGCTGTTAGAAAGCCTCGAATTTCGCACTGTCGACGACCTCGATCTTTCCATTTCCGCATCAGCTTGACCTAATTATCATGAGTATTAGCATTAGTAACGAGACATGAGAGTCAAAACTAGTTCTCCGCAGAAGTGTGGCTAAAGAGGCAACTTTATCCCAAGACTGAGCTCCGAAGACTGGTTGATGAATAGTGCCAAAGTTTTCAATACAGCCAAAATACTTGGCCTAAAATTGCTCAAAGAGATATATCACTCTTACCATAACACCCAGCTTTGCGTTAAAACGTCTAGCTCGTGCGCTATGGGGTTGCCCTATGGGCTATCAGACGGGAACAGTGACTGGAGCTATCATCAACTGCTCACGTACTCTTCGTACAGGTAAAAAGCGTTGGTAAAGCTGTTGTTGGACCACTTTCCAGCCGCAGTGCCCAAAAGGAGCACGCGCAAAACAACCTGGAATCGACATCATCCAAAATCGTAAAAAAAAGAGCGTTTTGTAGGCGAAACTTGCGACTGCCCACCAGCCAGGTACGCATGTTAAACCCCTCGGAAGGGCACTAATTAAGCATTGCACCACGGAAGGGTATAGCATGGTTCAGCAAATCATATCCCCAAAGCGCAATGTGAAAAATATCTCCCAAGCAATGGGTGACCCTCACACCTCAAGAGTCAGACGACTGCCTTCAGCCTCCGACTGTCTCCAAGCGTCGTCTGACGCTGAGGCAGTCGGAAGCTAAGGGAAGTCGTCTGACTTAAGAATTCATTACTGATGGCTGAAATACCACATCAAACATGGGCTACCGTATGGGCGGAGCATGCGCCAAGAGGCGTGTCTCTGCGAGCAATCTTTTTTAACCTCAGTCTTGCAACCTCTAATTCTTCAGTTACAATTTTTGAAGCAGAAATTTCTCCTTGGGCGACGCGACACATCACACCAGGATGAGACATCTGCAGCTCGGTCACCAGGCTCCCCCACTTTCTTCACGATTTGGGGCGCGGCCGCGGCGAGCGCGGACGAGTCGATAGTGCCCGCGAACTGTGGTGGTGATGCGTTTTCAAATTTACCCACACAGTTCGCGGGCACTATCGACTCGGCCGCGCTCGCCGCGGCCGCGCCCCAAATCGTGAAGAAAGTGGGGGAGCCGTCGACAAGGGAAGTACGAACTGGGCGTGGCTACCCGAGAAGGCGGAGCTTCCCACACAAAATGCTCTCAACTCTTTATTGTTTCTAATAGACATTTAAAATAAATTTATCATAATGTAGCCGAGCACTTGAAAATGTGTACCTGGATGGACTTTATTATTAGCAAATTGCACTTGATATTGGTGGACAACGTGAAACATTTACCGACCTAAACGTCGAAAGACACAAAACTATCAAAATATGAAAGCACCATAAGTGAACACTAAAATGCTCTTTCAAGTCGAACAATAATTGTGAAAATTTTCGACTGTGTCGAGCACGTGCGCGTGGACGCGAGCTCCTCACAACCAATCAATAAATGCTCGTCATGAGATGCAAAACAGCTTTGGGAACAAAAACAAGACGCCTACTTACGTCATTGGCACAGATTAGGAAAAAGAAACAATAAAAATCCAAATGCACCATATAAGGCATATCGTATATGTATATAATCACTGATAGTAAACTTATCATTGAGCAAACAATAAAATACATGGAATCGATTTCTTAGGCATATAGGTGACTTCATTACTACAGTCTACCGGCGATACCCATTTTGTGGATAAAACGCATAAGGCTGCGGATGAACGAATGGTCTCCAACGTTGTTGATGAATATTGAAGGCAGGATCTTGGAAGTACGGTCCGTGATGCTGCGACGATTGGCGAGAACGTGAAGGAGGAGGTGATGTCCGCAAGATGTTTCTCGCTAAAATATTGAACGTGGAGGAGGAGGTGATGTGCCAGATGTTACTCGCTAAAAGTATATAACCATTAAATACTAAAATCGAACATTGCAGTTTTCCTGATTTTCAGCTTTTGAATTCGAGCTCCAGCATGGGAAATTGTCCTTCTAGACCAATACCAAAGACCAATAGTTAAGGGTCTATTTCTTTGTTTGTTTGCCTTTCTGCTTGTCGTGAGCGTGTTCTTTTACTGCCAACGCCTGAAAAATAATAGGCGGGCCATAACCCAGACGTGGGAAAGTGATGGGCGTGGCCTACGCTAAAATTTTCGGGTTTTTGCATAATAGAACCTTGTGGCCATTTTCGAGGGTGCTAGGCATGTAAAGATGGGTATAGGTACGCGACAGCGAGCAAGCCTAGAACCAGTCAGCCACAGAATTCTTTGAAATCGCAACCTATCGATCAATATCGATTGCAAACATCATCTTCACCGTCAAATTGGTTTAGGATATTAAATCACGTGGCCGGATGAGCACAGCTACTGAAACTAATGGTGAGGTTCTATCAATGTAAACAATCATTTTTCGCAAATTTCGGTCAAAAAAGGCGAGGAGAGAGCCAAAAATATGAAATCAAGGTTATCCAAAAAACATGAAGCAAAAAAGGAAAAGAATGACAAAAGAACTCATCAAATAACTCACCGGACTAGGTGGAGCCTCGTAAATTGAGTCGTCACGGGATCCTTTTCGTGAATTCCTACGCTGTCGCGGGGTCTCAGACGGAGTAGCAGAGGACTGAAATACTCATATAATGTCAAAGGCTGCGGTTTAGCGAATTAGCCGATGTGTGGGAAACTTCGCTCACAGCCACGCCGATGTGAGGGAAGCTACGGGCACAATGCGTGAGAAAGAGATATTCACCTCACTAGCACGACGGGTTCTACTAGGCCTTGAACTTCGTCCCACATGCGTTCGAACGTAATCACCAGCATACGATGGTGCCGGTGGAGGTCCTGCTGAAACATTGTAACGTCTTTTATCGAGTTCTATGCGAATATAAATTTCTATGTAATATAGGAACATTGACTGACCACCCATAGCAAGATAGTTTGGAGGACCACCGGTGACTATGGATTGCGGTACTGGAGTAGGTATATGACGTGTGTTGGTAGACGCTGAAGAAAATATTGCACTTACTCAATTGAAATTATTGACGAAGTAGTAACTATTGAGTAAATTTATAAGAAAAAAGGTGCGTAGACGCGCATACGACGGCGTGTCGACCTGCTCGAATCAGTTCGACCGGGGAGAAGCCAAGTAGCAAGATAAAAAACGGTGAACAACAAATCGGGTAAACATCCAAAAAAGGTATGAACATAAGCGATCCTAACACGCTTGGAAGGACAATGTCGGTACCAGTTCGCGTTCCCCCCAGTAAGATCAAGTCTATGGATTTTTTCAACACGCACATTGTTAGGTGCATACCCTTGAGGTGGCTCGTCTGCCATCCACCCTTCCAGCCTTCAAGGAGTCAATGTCTGGCCATAAACTCCTGATTTTGCACGCCATCCGTTATCACTTAATAAAATCGCGCAAAAATGTACGTAGCCTCGTAGCCCTCACAGGTAATAGTTACAAAAGTAAAAAAAACGAACCCTTCGGGATGAACTGCACGAGCTGTCGTTGGGATGTAATATATGGAACTCTCGTCATCGAAATCACAACAGCACTCAGCACAACTCAGTGACGAACATGTCGGTAGATGAGTGGAGAATAAAAGGCAGAGGCTGAAAGCAGTGAGTGATTTATAAGAGAATCGCCAGAAATATTTGAAAATTGTGGTGAATTCATCATTTTTCGAAAAATGCAAATTTTTACAGACAAAGAGTACAGGAGAATTCGACTGAATATTTAAATAATGCATGAAATTTTCCTGAATAGACGAAAAGCCAGAAAATATATTCCGTTTCCCTAAAATATTCTCGTCGCTATTTTTGACGGCACACAGAAATTACCGAGTAAACTTTTCCAATTCTCAGAATTTAATGTACCATTTTAGCAGCTAGCTGCCTACTGCCTACGCTGTTATTCGGGAGGAAGCTGGAGTAAGGCCAAAATCCAGAAACGCTGCCAGGTCATGAAGCCAGCACGAGACAAGGAGCTGCTAACCGAGTTTTTAGTGGCGTCGTAAACGTTTTATGAACGACTGAATTTTGATGAAAATGTGTAGTTTGAATTATAGGATACTTAGGAGTCTAAACTGCCTGAACGGCTTTATCGCATCATAGTGGCAATCCTTTCCTTCACCACAGACTGACAAACGAAAAACTCACAAAAAAACATACTTGGCAGGAAGAAGAGGTAATGCAGAAGTGTGGCGATTGAGTTCACCAATAGTATCTTGAAAATATGATTGATAATCGGTGCATCGACGGCAAATAAAGGCAAATATGTGATGACTGGGACTAGGCAGGCGAACACCACCGGCAAGAATGTGGCCTGAAGGAGATGGGTTTCTATTATGAATTAAAGAAACTTCGAAATCAGGTCAACAAGGAATACTCGTAACTCTGGAAACGAGTACTGTATCCGAACTCCGGCCCTCATTTGCTGCTTTCCAGATACAGAATAACTGTAGCTGAATGCCATCACAACCACCGAAGTCAACATATTTGCTAAAAAATGATAAGATAAATGGCTCATAATCTGAGCACGTCAACCCCACACAATGTCAGCGTAGTGGACAGGTGGGGTCCAGCTATCACGCACTATACAAAGCAAGCGGCGCGAGCGGACGCGTGCGACAGTTTTTCAAGTATGTCAACTTTTCGGAACATATTCGTCAGAATTGTTTTCTTAGGAATTCACGTTTTTGACAAGAACTTGGTCCAGCAGTTTCAAAGTGGCTGTGACTACAGAATTCTGTTACATAGCAAACGCTCACATGAGCAGCCTAGGCAATGGACAGCAGGTGAAAGGGCGCTCATGTCCTTAGGGGGAGACATTCAAAACAGGGCATTCAAAAACCGCTGGTAGGTGACACTAGGACTAATTGGGAATAAACACCAGGGAGAACAATGGTTGCTCACATCCTCTCCCAGAATCCTTTCCCCTCCCTAAGGCTTAGTCCCGAGTTCTATGAGTGGCCCACTCACTTCAATGTCCCCCTAAAGACAGACATCGTTACGATCGCACGACCGACTATGAAAGCGTCCATATCTGTGGATGTTGCTCTGATCTGTTACCTTTAACTTCTAATTTTTTAAACAATTCGGAGTAAAATAAATGACACCAAATCTCACCAGATATAGCCATGGTAACCGTCAGCACATTCATCGGAACACCCCAATGCGTAGCATAACCGATGGTCTCCACGAACACTGGAATGTAAACCTTATTCAAATGAGACTTTGGAAGTATGTCCGAGGATATACGTATAGATAACTTCAAACTTCACTACAAAAGAATTCTGTCGGAAATGAAGGAATTATTCATTGCTCTACACTACTAAAAATCTTCGACTTCTATTCTTTTCACTTCTGCTATACTATTCGACTTAGTTAGTATGAGGAACAAAAGAGAAAAAGAGGAGAAGAAAAAAGGTTCGTGATAGGACACACTACGGAGATTCTTTCCGTGAAAGGAGAATAAGAAACTGAAGATAAAGATGGGACTGTATAAAATGAAGCAATGAATTCTGCTCACCTGCAACTGAAGTGAAGACAAGGACACAAGTGAGAGCTGGCTGGCCAAGAAGTATAATTGACAGCACAAAGAGACAAACGAGTGATATGCCGAAGACGAACAGACCAGATGAAAGCACCTAAATGTTGAGCTGGTTAGCATAAATACCTTGAAGGCCAAAAACACCAAAGCCTGAACAAGCTGCAAGTAGACTCAGCCACGATCGAGAATTCCTGGACAAA